>CM033619.1:27587848-27789493 GCA_019453435.1 Rhinogobius similis | reverse complement strand
ATAAACAGGAAATAAAAAAATAAAATTGCATCCCAACTAACCCTTTCCTCCAAAGTCAAACATTAACTCTGGAAATACATGGACATCACGATGACAGTACTGCATCAACGCAAACTTGAATAGTGTGTTTTAACAGACACACGTCACACTCCTCCCAGTTGTTTTCTCGTTTGCTAAAGTATAAATCAATCAATCAATCAATCAATGATGACTCAAATACTTATAACTACAGTTGAGTTATAATTGTAATTTGTGAATATAATGGCAGGAATTTAATACAAAAAAAAATTAGTTTACACCTAAAATTATGAATTTTTTGCTGAGTGACTTGTGGGCAATACAAGATTTTGACATACGCGACTGTTGGAATAATTGCTTGTATAGAAGAGGAACCAAGTATAAATTCAACAGCTTCATACTTTTAAAAGTCTGACAACTTACAGATATTTACATTAAGAACCTCAAAAACATTTGTGGAAATTGAGGAGGAACTTGTGATATGGAACAATGGGCCTGTTACAGGGCTCTTGAAATGATAATCTATTATTAAGTGATATCAAGTTTGACGGTCTAATATGTAAAATAAACACACACCCTGGACCCATATAACCAACATTTACAGAGTAAGGATTTATAAATGCTGCTCCATAGCTAGTGCTATAACAATACTAGAAACATCTTCTCAGGGGATTTTGAAGGACATCATGGAAATGAATTAACAAACTGAAGTCAAGGCAGGTTGGATAAAAGAGTGCAAAAAGTAGAACATTTCAAACCTTCATATCAAAGAAACCAGAAATGCCCCTAAAATGTATTAAATTGATTCAAGAGTGGAATATCTTTGAATTAGCTTCTGGAGGTCATCTTCATTCTCTATCTACTCATCTGTTTTCAAATGATTGACACAATGACACATACATTTCAGACACACCGCACACAAAGAACATTTGGCCCATAAAAGAAAGTTCTCACTCAGCCTAGCTAAACGGACATAGTCCAAAAAGGTTATGCGAGCTGCGAGTTATCGAAAGCTCCACCGGTGCTCCCACCCACAAGAACTGACCCCAGCCCCTTTTTCAAAAAGCCCACATGGACAACTTACGACAGGCAGACAGAGAAGTCCTTGATGATGCACACACATTGTAGCATAGACTAAAACACTTGAGATGCACAGAGAAAGGGTTACTTATATACACTCAAAGAGTCACTCCCTGTTCTCCTGTTGTTCTCCTTCATTTTTTCACCTCAGTGTAGCCCAAGTTACAATGTTGTCCTTGGATACCAGTCTACAGGGTTCCCATAGTAACCAGCTGCTGCTTGTCACCCAATGGAAGTGCAGTCTCTATAGTAACTGACTGTCCGAGGGCCAATCAGAACAGTCTGTGGTCCTTGCACTTCCTGGCGATGGAATGATCAGGCCTGAACCATTAACACCCTGCTTTCTCTCCGTCTCTGTGAATCTGTTGGAAAAAAACACCACCAGGCTGTTGTGTCCAGGTGTCTCAAGTACATCAATGTTGGCACTTCACGCACTTTACTTGTGGAGGGGAGGAATGGTTACAGACACAATGAACAACATTTTGAGCAGCCATTTTTCTAAGTTAGGCCATTCAAAAATACACATATACATAAGAAATACTTTTCTGAATTTCTTCTGAAGGAAAAGGGAGTGTCCTTTAGCTGATCCACAGTAAAGCTGGTTCAATGTGAGCCTCCTGATTTGGGTAGAAAGTGTGGGGAAAGATTTGTCAAGATAAAGCAAAATATGAAGCCACGGGAGCTTTTCCTGGACATCAACATTCACTCAGGGGCCTTTCACATGCTAAGACCTCTAAATGTGATATCCAGCTCTCATCCTCCATCACGATGACTGTCAAGTTCCCATGGAGGTACAAACAACAGATGATTGGTCACAAAGCTGGCTGTGTGCCATAGGTCCGTAAACACACAGGAGTCAGGCTCCGAAGGATGGACAGGGTTCAGGTCCTAATGTCCTGAGGCTAGTGAGTAAACAGGGTAAACAGGGTGTGCAGTGTGTCAGCCTGTGTGCACAAATGGACATGAGCGGGCGGGTTCACAAGCCGTTGCTATTACGGTGTGTGAGCGGAGGTTTAGACAGCTCAACTACTCCAGCTCTGCCTTTGCCAATGACTTTGGGGGCACGACGCAGCAGCTTCTGGGCCTCTGTAAACGCTTCAGTCAGCTCTTTTTTCCACTGGACAAACTCAGGATCACTCTACCAATGACAAACACGACTTAACTTCAAGTTTTATTAACAAAGAAATCACAACAGCTCAATATTTTTACCTCACACTGCAGCACAAACTGCTTTCCACCTTTGATGCGCAGTAGGATACATTTCTTGTCTTTTATCTGTGTTTCTTCCACCGTCACTATTTGCTCCATCGTCAGCAGGTTTTGCTGTAAAGAAACAGGCCAATAAGCACGGGCTAATGTGTTAAACCAAGGCACTGCAGGATGCACCATTTACAATTAAGTTACACAACTACACAGACCCTGTATATTCCTATTTGATTGACACACACTAATGCAAATTTGTTTTAGATGACATGAGTGAGGATTGTACATGTCCAAAACTAGTTAACATAAATATTTAAATGCAGTCTGCAAAGCTCCACTGTGGGACAAACAAAAGACTTTCTCATCTTATCAAAGTTTTCCTAAGGTAGAAGTTGAACCCGATGATAAGTCAACTCTACACAGACATAATAACAATAGAGGGACTGGGGGAGATTTAGCCTCGGCTATAAACACTGCCATACTTGCTTCAGATAACAATATGTTAATCTAGGTTTGCTGCATCTGTCCTTATCAAATAAACAAACACCCAAATAAATGAATAAAACAAATTGCAGTACCCATTGACCTCAAACAACACCTACAGTTCTAATTATAGTTCTTGTGTTTCTACCAGCAGGGGGTAGTCAAAGGAACGAGGCATGCTACAGACTGAAGCAGGGAGTCTGTGAGTGGCTCTAAGAAAACAGGACACATTAGCACCTGGCAAATATAACACTCACCCCTCTGAGCTTTTTTAATTGTGCTAGCCAGGATTCCTTTAATGAGGGCGGACAACAACAGACAGACATGTATTCACTGACAAATAGACAAGTTATACAAGACATGTTAAAATTAGAATTGGGGAACTTACCCGCGATTCGCCTTCCCCTCTCCACTCCACACGGTTTGGGAAAAGATAGAAATATCTACGCTGCCACTGGGTTAGGAAGGGGTTCCCCAACTTAAGCATATAGCCGTGCATTATGCAGTCTTTTCCTAAAGCATAATCTGTGTGCGTACAAGATAATGTCAACAATATGTATATATATGATTAGTTGTACAAAGTTTAAACATTTGACTTGCCTTCCTCGTGGCCTAATTGCTTGTTTTTGGCCCGTTTGCGAGCTTCGATCTTGTCTGTGTCGGAGTTCACTGCCTCATATACAGTTTCTGCCACTTCCTGCTGCCAGCGCTCCGATATCACCAGAGGGAAGTTCTTGTACAGTTCCTGGTCACTGTCCAACAACTGTATGTAGGACAATATTGTAAAATAATTATTCATGACATTGCCTGGTAGTCTTCAACATGTTGAACCCACATTTAATCTCATACGACAGCTTGAGGTCACTAATAATCTTTAAATTGTTAATTATGGACTGGGCAGGCGTTATGTCACTTTGTTTGAAATCCATCGGCATTTTAACTGGTGTGCTGCTGTAAAAGGAAATTTTATTTATTCTAAAATGGGAACTTCTCTGACTTGATGAATTAACAATAGAAAATAACAGTGTAGCTGACTACTGACAGTGAAATGGTAAACAGAATATTTTGTTCTGCAGGAGAATGTCAGAGCATGTATAAATATAAATGTTAAAGAGAGAAGGGCTGTTTTTGTGAAGTGAACACAAACAAGATCAGACCCTCACAACAGATCTTCGACTAGTGAGTTACTTATTCAGTGTCGTACCTTGATGCCCTTGGTGTCCTCCTCATCAAAAGAGCCGATATCAAAAGCGTCTGCAGCGTTTACTTCTCCCCTGGGAGGGATTAACGGGGGAGAGTACTGCAGGGGAGGCAGCAGGTGAGAGCAAAGGAAAACATGAATACAGTGACAGCTTTCAGAGTAGTGTGTTGTAACCATAGCAACTAATTGCTCTGAACATTAGGATCAACCGTGCTTATAAACAGGTCCATAACATAATGATCAGGAGTTTATATCAAACAGTAATTAAGTAATATTATTCTGTATACTTATTTAAGGACACATCAATTCCACTGAGCCACACTACTTGTATGGACACAATAACTATCATATTTATTTACAGTACAACTTACCTTTTGCAGATAAACCTGCTGCCAATCAATGCCTTTGAAAAATTGGTGTTCCTTAACTTCTTGAGCTCTGCAAGGAAAAGAGAGCAGCGATTGTTACTCTCAACAGAAGGTGGTGCTGTTTGCCATGAGAAGTGTCTGTACAAAGTTCAATTCATGGCCTACATGGTCAGATGCTATACTTTTCGTCAATTAAAAGAGCAATTTTTGATTTACAAACAAGTTTACATATTAATACAATTATCAGCAGTTATATTAGACATATACTAAATATAATAAAAGAATTTGGGCGGTCCGTTCCCATTACCCTTGCCCCTGGCAGCCAAGCCTCTTGGATACGTCCCTCTGCAGCAGACCCTCCAGTAGGTCTTTGAGCTCTGCAGTGAACGAGTCGGGGAGCTCCACGTTCTGTAAGAGATCATAGGAAACATGAAGTTTAATCAGAAACAAGTGAGGCATTTGACACTATTCCTACCCATTACAAGCGTTCAAATCAATTAATCTCATGAAGAGGCTATGGACTGCTCCGTCTGATGTTTGACCATGTCTTAGATCGAGCAGGTTCTTTCCTGCCATTCCTCATTTTGTCTCTGCCTGTCCTGCTGCTCTGCTCTCAGCCCTGCTCTCTACCGTCTGTTTAATGAAACAAAACTGTTAATCATCTTAAATAAACACAAAGACATATAGAGCGATATTTTTAGATCTAGCAAGACATCAGTTAAACTGGATTTTTCTCTACATGCAAATGTAAAGTAAAAGTGATTGCCAACCTAGGGCTCATGACCCCAATTTGAGGTCCCCAAATGCTTTTACACAAGAGGTCCAACATAAAATGTAAGAATTATAATGAAGGGGTAACATTTTAAAAGACTATAATATATTTTTTATTGATTACAGTTCATTAATATATTAATTAACCACTGATATTCTTTAAACTAAATATTTTTGTCAGGTATGAAAAGGTTGTATGGGTCTCCACTGTCTACTGGTAAAACAGGGCTCACTGAGAGAAAAAGGTTGTATTCTACAGAAATAAGATACAAATGTATGAATATTTTGACATGAACAGAAATTAATAATCCAAATAAATACATGAAATCAGAATATGACCTAACAGACGTCCTGTTGAAGAACTTTTACTTACAAGGTCTCCATAGCACAAACCTAAGAGTCCAAACTGGATGAAGTGCAGTTTTGGATTAAGGTCTTGTTTACCTTATGGATAATAAATGGGACATGGTGATGAGCATTTGCCTACAACTTCCCTCAGGAGAGAGTACAAACACAACCAGTGTACAAATAACATACGAAAACTAGAAAGTAATTATATACTTTATCTTATTCATCTTATTTACACACAAAATATGCGGTTGTGCAGTTAGTCAACAACCTCAGGTGCCTGTTATATAACTCATAAAGTAAGGCGGTATTGGAGTTTCCTTGTCTTACTTTTGCTTCCTGTTGTTTTCCCTGCTTGGTTACACCTTTCTTAAAGTCTCCAGAGTTTGGCAATTAAGACAGCCCTGAGAATATTGAGACCAGGGTGGGCTGCCAAAGCACAGCCAATCCACTCTAATCCCAAAACGTAACAGTAATTTGTCAGACCATTCCAAAATGTTAACAGAATGTACTCTTTTACAAACAAAAAAAGTTGGTTGTCCCAGCTTTTGAGTAGACATTGATAAACCAGCTCTCTGTACTGGTTTACTGTATCAGAAGCATTATGTTTTAGCAATCAACAACTCAACTTGTTCAGACACAATATGGTACGTATATAAACAGTTGTGTGCATTTTGTATTACTGTAAAGTAAACAGGACCAAACCCATGAGAGCAGGGTTGAGTAAAGGCTAGTAATCTTACAGTGTTGACACAGTGACTTCTTGCAATGTACAACATATGTCCTCCACCGTGTGCTCTTTGTCACGGGGCACACCTGTCTTTAAGGAAGAAGAGTCTTACCATGGTAAGCGTCATGCGGTCGATCTCATGTTTGTCTTTGGTCTTGTGCTGCCTGAACGGACTGTGTCTGAAAGACAGAAGAGGGGAAGTATTAATGTTACATCAATATAGATGTGGGACAGAGGTCATATGAGGTCCAGAACTTTATCTGGGCAGTGTAAGCAATACCCAACAAAAAAGACGGTATTGTACTTGATTTAGTTAAAAAAAATAAAAAATAAAAAAAAGTGCTTAGGTGTTGTGCTGTAAGGGGATTCTTATGTGCATAAAAGCTTTCTGAGTAAGAAAAAAAAAAATTTACTGGCTCTACTTGTACTACTAAAGGTATGACATGGTTACTGCAGCTACAACCCCCCAGTGTTACAAGGAGAGACCTGCATCTTCCAATTAGTGGCGTTACAATGTGTAATTGTCTAGAATGAATTGCTCAAAAATATGGTTTATATCAGAGTGAGAGAAATAACAAAGATAACCCGCAGTATGTCTCGAAATGAAATAAGATGCTTATGGAATTAATTTGCTGAACACTTCTTATGACCTGTAAGTTTAATTTAACACAAGCCAAACACCTAAAGCCAAAATTCTAAAGATATAAAAATCAATGCTTGCCAGCAGCAGAGCACTGCAGATGCAGGGGAAGACACCTTAGCGGTCTGGAGCAGTTTATTGGTAATTTGACGAGTACTTCTTTGATATACACTGGTCAGATACACTGCGCAGGCAACCCACAAGTAAACTTCTCAAAATATGTGCCGAACCTGCCCTGTGTTGAGTGTAAACGAGGCGTCACTTCAACAATCCTTTGTTTATTTATTTGCACAGCTATTACTTATACTGTTATTTTTTCTGTACTGAATATATATATATTTTTTTCTTATTCTGAAGTATAATATAAACGTATTACTAAAGAGTATTTTCAAATGTCTCTGTAAGCCAACCTTTAAGCAAAGTCCTATTCTTTATTCTGCTTTTAAGTGTTGAACAGACAGAGCCCAACATCAATGGAAAGACACGTCACGCTCTCGTCTCACTTCACCTTCCTCTCACACACGCTCTGTCTCTCCATGCTCGCTGACCTACTGGGCTCAGACCTCTGGCATTTACACACTCTGGATCAAACAAATACACACACAGACTGCTGCACACAAAACAAGATCAAACACACCCAACAGGCACGGAGAAAAAAGGGACACAGAGAAAGGGCTAGCATGGACTCAAAGAGGTTTTCTGAGAGTGGCAGAAGTGGTTTAGAATCAGACAGGAAGTCAGGACACAGTGGGAGTGGTTAGCAGAGAGAGAGCGAGAAACATGTCAGCACTTAGGGTCAAAGAGGGAGTCTGCTTACCCTCGGAGCAGTTTGAAGAGCATGCAGCCTAAAGAGAACCAATCAGCACTGCTGTCGTACGCCGTTCCTTTCTGCAGGACCTCGGGAGCCATGTAACCATGCGTGCCACTGCAAATGAGGAGGAAAAACTTTTGTCAAACACTACTTTTGTTTTTACTCTAGTCAGTAATGAATATTGTTTATTGTGTACTGACACGCTGGCATGGGGCTTCTTCTTGGAGAAATCACAAGCCAGTCCAAGGTCAGAGATGCGAACATGTCCATGTTCGTCCAACAGGATATTAGCAGGCTGCACAAAGAGAGAAAGCAGGATACTGAGGTTAAAACTGATACATAATGTGAGATGACACCTTCAGTACAGGGAACATTGTTGCAGAATGTGTCAATTCACGATTTAAGATACAATTTCCGTTGTCTTGGATAAATCTAACATGGTCTTCTGGCCTGGTTATGCTCTACAGAAAAACCACATCCCTCACTTTCACACAACCTTCGAGAATAATCTGCATTAAGATGGATTGTCTATTGAAGCTCTAAAACAGCTCTCTAAGTTTTAGCAAAATGTATCAATTATTATAGCCAACAGTAAAAAAAAAAGGGTCGCTAAAATGAATGAATTTAAGATGACAAGCAAGTCCTTTAGAGCAGTAGTTCTCAAACCTTTCGGCCCTGAGGCACCCCTACACGCACTTTTCCTCAGCCAAGACACCCCTATGTTATATATATTTCATTCTAAATAAACCTCCCGTGATAGAATACATATTATAAAGCAGGCAAGGGTTTGAGTTCAGCACTTTGGTCACCTTGACTGCTGCAAAGGGCTTTATAAATAAAGGTTGATGGATTTAAATACATTTAAATCTTGTGTTAGTTTTAAATCACATGTACAGAATTTAATTGAGACAACAGCTGTTTTGTCTCATAATTTTTTTTTATTTGGCTATTATTTGGAAAAACAATGGCAATACGAAACACTATTGAAGCCTTAATAACCTAAGAACATTATCTGTATTCCTAAATGCTGATAAAACTGTAAAGCAGACAGGCTGCTGTGACTCTGTCGTGTGTCTGTCCTGTTCTCGCTCTTACTCTTTCAGTGTCCTACAATCATTTTTGAGAAGAAGGCTGTGTGCCTTTTTCTGTTCATATTTCAGGGCAAATATCACTGATGTATGTTTTAAACGGCTCTTGGATTAAAACTACAGTGGGACGTTTTTCTGTGATTTATGGGCCGTTTTACATGAAATAAAAAGTGTCAAAAACATTTCAATCTCCTCTGATGTGAGTTCTTGCTCCCCCTTTGCCCTCGCGCATCTCTCTGGAGAGCGTGAGAGAGAAAGAGAGAACGTGGCTCCACAGCTGTCTGCTGCGTGCATAACGCCACGCCCCCTCTGTAAAAATGCATTTTAAAACAAATTTTTGCATGAATTGCGATTGTTTTCTGTCAAAAACGACATAAATAGCATTCTACCGAAGGCCTTTACATGGTTTATGTCCTGAATAAGTAGTTGCCTTTATACATTTGTCTTCATTCAAAAAATCCATCTGCTTTAGAGACAAACTCTAAAATGCTATTTATTCTCCATGGAAACAGCTGAACTATCGGTTACCTTCAGGTCTCTATAGACAACAAAACGATTGTGCATATGTTCCAGTCCCAAGATTATTTCGGCTGCATAAAAACGCATCTCCTTCTCACTGAACACTCCATGTTGAGAAAGGTGGTAGTGCAGGTCACCTCCTGAAGATAAAAAAGAGCAACATAGTAAGTCCAACACACAAAACCCCATCACACTCCAATAGTGTTGGCTAGCAAAAACAAGAAACAAAAAAGCATCTATGGCAGAAACATAGTGTATGGTATTAATCTTAATCAAAATGTATCACCACACAGAACCAAAACTCATACATTTTAGGTTTTAATTCCTAAAGCCAGTGCTAGTGAGTCAGTAAAAACTATTACTGTGTGTTGTTCAACATTCAATACTTTACCATTCATAAGGTCCAAGATGAAGCATAGCTTGTCAGGGGTGTGGAAGGCGTAGGTCATACATACAATGAATGGGCAATCCTGCAAGACAGAATGCATGAAACTATTTTAGAGGAAAAAGGGCAACCTTTGTCAACAAAATAATAATTGTGAAAGCCTACCCCTGTGCTAACAAGTGAGAGCATAATTCTTTCATTGAGAGCCAGGGTCTCCCCCTGCTTCATTTTAATCCTCTTCTTGTCCAAACATTTCATGGCATACCTAATTAAGTAAAAATACCAAATGACTAGATTAGCAAAGGTTTCTTTACAGTTCATCTGTGTTTCAAATATTTACTCACATCTTTCCAGTATCTGCCTTCCTGCAGCCGTACACCTCTCCAAAGCCTCCTCGGCCAATTATCCGGTGAACACTGAAGTCATTCATGGTCAACTGGAGAAATACAAAGCTTATGAACAAAAGGCTATTTTAATCACATGGTCCATCAATACTCAAACCCATGTGTCGGTACAATTGCATTCTCAGAGGCAGTGGGGGTCGATTATATGAAGTTTATTGTCTGGTGTACATGTGACAGTGGATAAATGACCAGTGCGTTACATCTGAGGGTCCACAGAAACACAAGTGAACAGATTTTCCTTTTCCAGTTTTCTATTTCAAGTTTCAATATTTTAATGTTATGAAAGTAGGCCTATACAGTGTTTCTATGATCCAGTTGTGTTAAATAAATAATAAAAACCTTATTAAACTCTAACTGATAATAATAAACTATAATATAAATCTTCAGCCTGGCGAGGCGTTTGGGATTTAGACAACGTACGATGACACATCATGGATTGTGTTGGGGGAAACATTTAGTGGATCCTGAAGAGGAAGCAAAGTTGCATTTGTTATTTACCTAAAGAGTGCTAAAAGCCACTACTCACGTGAATATTGAGCTCCACATTCTTCCACTGGCAAAAACGAGTGAATTTGTCACTAAAGGGAAAATACATAATTTATTATAATTCAAGTCAATGCCTAACATCCATTATTCCATTATTGCCCAATATCTGCTGCCACCTCACCTTTCAATAAACTTTTGAAAGATCTTCCCTCTCAAGCTGTCACAGATCTCGACAATGTACGGCTGCAGACAAACATAGAACCATAAGCCAAGGCCTCTCTTATCAATTTCTTTATTGCCTTTTGCATTTTGCCAGTGACTTCATACTTTTCTATACAAATGTGGCACTATACGGAGCATTTGAATATGTTTTTAAAAATGCAACAAATTTCTCTAAAATACAAATATTTGCATAGAAGGTACATTAGCAAGATAAGACAAGATATGACTAAATTTAAGAAATTCTGGTGAACAAAAAGCCAAAGCAAGTTTCACCTGAAAAAGAGTTGGGGGAACCTGCTTCTTTGCCAAATGACTCTGTACGTGATCCACTGCTTTCTTGGAAAAAGGCTGAGTCAGAGAGAAAATGAAATAAGGTTATTTAAAAATGTATTCCAAACTTGATTTTGGCAAGTAGGAAAAAACAAAGCATAACGAACATTGGCGTTCCACAGAAAAACAAGTCATTTGTTACTGTTGTTGATATTTAACTACACAAACAAAACATTTGCATCAGGTGGTGCCATAAGTCCTACCATCTTTTTTATGGTGTGAATGAGTGGATCCTGGCTCTGTGAAGACATTATGATAAACAAAGCCCTTTACGCACATGTACGAGCCTCACCACACACCAATAGTTTGATTGCTCCTGGGTTATGGTGGTACATTGTAATGTTTATTAAGTGACACATTTCAAAAACAAATGTGTTAAAGGTAACTTAAATAATTCACTGTGCAAGTTTGCTGGTGGAAGGTCCGTCACCGGCTGATCACAGGAATATATTGTTACTTATTTGCAATGTTTCATAAACTAGGGATGTTGCAGTATCAAATTTTAGTGCTACAATTATTGTGAGAAAAAAATATTACGATTTAACGCTCATTCACGATTACTGAAAACAAAATGACGATTCCAATTATCTAACACATTACTATTTCTCATATTAGTAAACGTGACAAAAACAGACAGATAATAAAAAGTACTTTACATTTGGATGTTTTTAAACTACAGATCAAACTTAATTTTGCTTCTAAAATAGACACAATTATTATTTTTTTAGTCTCTACGATTATATTGTGACCTGAATAATCACGGTTATCAAGTAACTGAATATTCTGGACCTCCTTAGTACAAACTTTGTTGTGTCCTTATTGAGTGCCACTCTTTCATGTCATGTAGGTCCTGCAGTGGCCCAGGTTTAGTGTGTGCTCACATGTGAACAGGACAGCAGCTCCTTCATGATGTATCCGTCGTAAATCTGTCGGCTTCGGCTTAGCCTCTCTTCCTCTGAATCCAGCTTCTCGTACTCCTTAATCTGAAACAAGAGTCACCTGGTCGTCTGAGTGTCACAAAACAACAACGGAAATACCTTCCCGGGCTCAATCTGAATTAGGGATTATGTCCTTAATCTGTCACCCATGCCATGCACATGGAGGTCTAATCCAGCACACTAACAGCACACTTGAAAGACAGACTTACTTCTTCGTAGAATTTGAGCTGTGGCACTGCCTCATCAATTTCATTCAAACAGAAGTCCTTGAACAACAGGAAGCCTGAAAAACAAAACAAAACAAAATCTTTAACATATGCTGTGAGTGTATTTCCATACAAAGTATGCTTTAGGATCTAAAAAAAAATGTGCATAAAGATAGGAGGACATCATCCGCTGTAGGATTAAACATGTAAAGCTACTAGGATTGTGTAGACTAAAGAATTTCTTGCATTTATATAGACTGTGTTCATAACAGAAATACAGACTGGTGTAAAATTAGCTCAACTCTAAATCATGAACAAAACCAACAACCCTTTTCTGGGCTTTTCTGCCCTCCTAGCAGCTTTATGTGTAAAGATGACAGGCATTCAAAACAACTCGCTGGCAGGGATGCGAGATGCTGTTGCCATAGTAAAGCACAACGAACAAAGTAAAATGGAGAAATACAGGTATAGTACTATATAACTCTCTTAAGACTATGTACACGACCGTTTACTACTTAACCGAATGTATTCAAGTCAAACAAATGCATCAGCAGGATTTAGGAAATGTAAGAGGCCAGGGTTGTCCAGGACACGATCAACTCAAACAGCTTCACCTGATTACATGACGCATTAGCAAAAATAGACAGCTAACAAGACTGCTGAAGGGCACAGGAGAAGGAGAGGGTGACCTAACAAATCAACAGTTAAGAATAAGGCATTTTACAGTCAAATAGTTACACATAATCAATAATAAACATTTCACCCCACAAAGATACTCATTAAATACTAATTTAAATTAAACATTAAGTCTCAAGAGGCAAACCTGTATACATTAAGAATAATAGTAATGTATTCATTTTGGCTATGCAAATTGTGTTTGTTTCATAATAACCTAAATGTATTTAACTGTATTATGTATTTAATGAATTAAAGACTTCTTCTTATTAAACATTTCAGAAAAAATAAGACTCAGAACATTAGCCATTTGCCCAGGCTGAAATGGCCACTATCAAGAAGTGTCACTTCTTCCCCTCTGCTTAATCTCTTGTCCAGATGTGACGCATCACTTCCCCTTCTCTCCAATAGCAACTACAGTGCACACATACAGCACTCTTTCACATGGCATATGAGTCAACAATGGCCAAAAATGTTTTCCCGAGGGTACTACTGCTCCCCCTACCAAACAATCAAACGGTATTAGTTTTATATCAAAATGCATAAGAGGCATTAACAGGGAAAAGGCACTTGTTACATCACAGAGACTCCAGGATTAACCTTAATCACAGAACACTTCAACACTGCCCAGCTAATTCAACCAATAGCCTCTTCCAGGGCACATAGCCAGGCACGCACACACACACACACACAACTAGTGAAGATAAGATGCAAGTTCCTCAGAGCTTTGTCTCATTAGTGAGATCACCTGAAAGATCTAAAAATACCAACTGCTAGTCCTGACAGCCTCTTGTGGCCTCTGTCATCTCTACTACCAACAACTGGTGAAACTGTGATGAGAAATGATACAATAAAATTTATCATAACGCTCTACAGTTACCAGTGTACAATAAAAAGGGGATACTAACAACAAGAGTTGGAAAATTCCAAGTTGTATGTATTTTTGTTTCACTAAAATATTAATGCAGGCATTTGTAATTAAAATCCTTGTTCTCAGTGGCGCCCACAGGACTATGCCTGTGAGCATTGTGCCAACCTTGAATTTCCCCATTGAATCCAAAGGCATCTCTAAAGCACATGGAGAAGCGCATCAGTGACCAATGACCAAACGGTTCACCTGATATTCTGTTCTTTAGTCAGAGCTGTAAAACTATTCAGATATGTCTGTTTCTGACACTGGTTACACGGACTAATACCTCCATAGTGCTTTCACAGGACATACAAGGCTTAAAAAAAGGTACCAAAAACAGTGATACTTTTTTTGATAATACCTTTTTGGTACCAGTAATACCTTGACTTTTTCTGTACCGTACTGGTACCTGTAATCAGTCCTGTACTGCTGCTGTTGAGTGGCCCAGGTGGGGGAGTGGGGAAGGGTGAAAAGGATAAGGATGAAATAATGATTTGTAACCATGTGTTTTTGGTTTGTTACCTGGAAACGGCAAATTGACTCTTTACAAATACGTCTCAATATGCAAAAATAAAATTGATAAAAGAGCACATCTTAGTTAGGCAAGCGGCCAATTTCAGAGGAAAAAAGACTAACAAGAGGCCTGTCTACTACTTGCAGACAGAATTTAGTTGCACATATACTTTAATTGCACATTTACACCTGCTTTGGGTTTCTTACCTCTAGCTGCATTAGCTGCATTAGCTAAGTTTATTAACATATTAGAAGCACACAAATGGTTTGTATTTGCTCAAATTTACAAAAGAAAATGCATTCTGGGAAAAATTGTTTCATCTATGCCATTTATTGCTTGGTGTCCATGTAGTCTCTTTATTTCCCCTCTCTTTTCTCATCATCTATTTTATTCCTTCTTTAATCAATTTTATTTCTCCCTGTCGACAAGCAAATGCAGCAGTTCTGGTGGGGTTCCCATGGTAACCACAGTTGCTAGGCAACACACAACTCTCCATCATCCATTCCAGAAGTCTGACAGATGGAGAGGGAGAATGCAAAAACACAGCAAGAGAAAGATGAGAGCATGGGGGTACATTAGGAAGAATGAAGCACTAGTACTGGGTAAAGCCAGAGTGCAGAAAGTGAATGATGCAATTTAAAATAAATACAGTGGGACATTAAACCTGTCAACTGACTAGTCCCCTCTTGGATATCCTCCTCAATTAGTCCAGCATACAAAGCAGTAGTAGACTCTTTGGACAGGTTTAACAGTGTGCAGCTGCTAATATAAGCTCCTGGTTAGACATTTAATATAAATGCTAGGACAAGCAGCGAACAACGATTAGACGGGAATTTTAACCTACATTAGGAACGTTATATTACAACACTGAAATAATGAGTGAAGAAGTTCTTCTCTTCTGATGAATCTACTAATTCTCTACTACTTTTCATGGGCTTAGTATTCTTGCCACAACAAGCTCATCATAGAAAACAAAACAGGGAACCATGAAACTGAAACTTGAAATGCTTACGGCTGAAGTCGACTGAAGAAATTCTTGGTCAACTAAATGATCTGTGAATCAATTAGTCGACAAAGTGGGTGTGGAGTGAGGTCTCAAAACGTTTTGGTATCTCTCTGATCCGACCATACATCTGACCAAGGCTGCATTCACAAGACACGATAATACCTAAACTTCGAGATAGGTACTAGTCTTCATGTGTGAAAGATTCATTTTTTTAATGAAATATTTACTTTGATGGAGAATAGCTTATGATCAAACAGCAGCAGCAGTATCTGCTTGCACATAGCATTTGGTCAAATTTTAAAACACACTCAACATTTCCATGTAAATGTAGTATTTTGAGATATGAAGACAAAATGAAAACAAGGGAAGTATAATTTTAAAATGGTTAAATAATGAAAACAGTGTGATCTATAGCATTTAGCAAAAGAGCACTTGTAACACTACCCCTGAGGATAAAAACACCATCATCTGCCTGACAGTGGTTGTCATGACAGTGGCCAAGGCCTGTTGAGCTCAAGGACAAAGCATCAAACTCAGAGATTAAAGTGGTGCTTTATTTAATGTTAAGGCTCAAGAGGTAGAGCTATAAGAAACCAAAAGAACACCTGGACATGTTGGAACTTGTTTGAAACGTAGACTTTAAACAATTGTAGGATGGCACATTATGAGAATAACAGTG
Organism: Rhinogobius similis; assembly: GCA_019453435.1. Classification (NCBI taxonomy): domain Eukaryota; kingdom Metazoa; phylum Chordata; class Actinopteri; order Gobiiformes; family Gobiidae; genus Rhinogobius; species Rhinogobius similis. Next base: position 27,773,478 of record CM033619.1, on the reverse strand, counting down.
CAAAATATTAAGCCAAGGTTAATATAGCATATAATATAATTTAATTATTTTGTTGTGAATTGAAAAAAAAAAAAAAAAAAAAAGAGAACGATCCACACACAGATACCCAAATGAAATGTCTGTAAGAGTGCTCTATAGGGTTTTCACACTGCAGGAACCCTTTGCAGTTCTTGGTCATCTGTCCCCTTTTAACATGAGTTCACACAGAGGGGGAACAAGGGACTACAGCCACAGTTGGGGAACATTTTTTCTTGTTGTGGGACCCAGAACCTTTCAGTAACAGAAGTATGGTACATGTACAACTTGCTTTTGTTTGTAGATATTTTTCATACATTTTCAGACAAACCCAAAGCTGCATTACTCAACTTCTCTTTAATTTATAATAAATGTATTATGTTTTTTTCCCCACCAGAAAGTATATTGTAAAAGCAGAACTTTGTGACAAAAATCAGAGCGCTGCACACTGTCATCGAACTATTAGTTCCAATAGAAATGTAACCCTTTAAAAAAAAAAAAAAAAATCTTAAATATCACAAACTTGTAAGAAAAAGTTACTATAGGTGATATGCAAATATGATGATATGTACAATTTAACCCACATTTCAGACAATGAAAAGCTTCTGTATCGCTATCTCTGGAGTTAAATTATGGAATGACTTGAGTCTAGATTTGATTCAATGTTCCAGCATGATGAAATTAAAGAGGAAATATAACAAAATTATATTTCTGAACTACAAAAATAATGAAAAGTATTAAGTTGGTTATATTATTCTTTTGATGTATTGAATACAGTATTGACAAATAACAGGAAACAGGAAATCACCCGCGACCCCTAACGGGAACAAGCGGTAGAAAATGAATGAATGAATGAATAATTTAAGTTTTAATTAGGAAAGGGGGTGGGATTAAATAAGTTATATTTCTTCCCCACTCCTTTTTGAACATGTAAACGTAAAGCTCTGTAGCCTGTGTACAGCCTCTTTTATTTTTCTTGTGAATGGTTAATGTCATGAATGTACTTGTGTTGGCAAAATGGTCCCTGGTCTGACTAGTATGTCATGCAGGTGCCTCTGAGCCAGGAGATAAAAAGTCCCAAAAGTGTGACCCCAGTTCCTAGTTCCTGTTCTGTGCGAATGTGCATCAAATGTAGTCAGGAACTGGATTTGGCTCCTACATGCAAAAACACCTTGTGATGGTTTGGGATAAGAGCTGACTGGATGTGAAAGGGTGTCCATGAGAAGTTCCTGCTTCTCTTCTCTGTCTGAAAAAGCAGTTCTGAAGCTTTGCTCTTGAAAATAAATCATGCATGTGAATACTAGCAATTTGCCAAAGAGCGGACTTCGTTTTGACTTTTTGTGAGAATCCCAGTTTCATGATGTAAGTATAAAAAAAGCTTTTTCCAACCCCCCCACTTACTTAAAGGACACATACTGCTACAGTGACTTTTTGGGCTTTTAACCATGTTGTAACAATGTTCCGTCATCAAAAACATCGCAACATGTTTAACTGATGATAATTGCACAATGAAGACAAACAATGGTTACCTATGCATTTTAAGTGGGAAATGCAGTTACACTCGCGTCAGGCATCAAATATAAAGGTTGAATTCACGTCATGCGAGGACCGTGTGGCTGTTCTCATTCATTTTTAATGCTGCTCAAAAAAAAAAAACTCATCCAAACCTTGCTGATTTTATGCATGTGTAGGGCGTTTGCGGCCTAAGTTTATTAGGCCTGAGTGCCACAAGATGGCGATAGGCCTAGTAGTCTGACTATGCTGTGCGAAATGCGCAAAATGCTTGCCCACTTCCAAACACTCACTAACGCACTTGTCAACTCATGGACGTCCCGTGCATACAAATTAGTAGTGGGAAAACTGAGGTGGTGGTTGTGGTTAACACTTCATACTTTCATGAAATCCTCCTTGGGCGTTTGTCTAAATGAGCTCAAACTTGGTGAAGAAGGGGAAAAAAAAACAGACACCAAAAGTTATCAAAAATAGTAAGTGGACAAATAAACTGTCCAAAATTTTGAAATTTTTAGTCAACAATAATGCACTGTTTGCAAAGAGGAGGAGGAGCGATAGAGCCACAGATTTGGCAATAAGTGTAATAAAAGGAAGGAAATTGGGACGAGTCAGCTCTGCGTATTGGAGCGGTGGTGTGGTGCGGGCCAATCATTGCAGTTTGCGGGCGGCTTTATTTTATTATTGGATAGCCTCTTGAGATGTATAATCTAAATTTCAAGGTGGTCCTTAAATAGGGACTGGGGAGAGTAAGAAAGTAGTTCTTGGTACTATTATGTGTTTCCTCTGAGGGGCCCTCTGTACCAGGAGCGGTGTGGCTGCTGGGCCCTGACTCTGCTCCTGGTGCAGACGGCTCCTCTGATGGTGCTTCATAAACTGGTGTATCTGCTTCTCTTGTACCTTAGAGCGTGTGTGTGTGTATGTGTGGGGAAGTGTTGTGTGTGTGTGTGGTTGATTGGTCGACTAAAGAGCTGCCCTATCGACCAATGAATAGACTAGAAAACGGGTTGTCGCAAGGCAAAACTATCTCTCTGTATCTGACCCAAATCGCAACAAAAAAACAACAGCACAGGAATTCATGCAAAAAAAAAAACAATTTATATAAAAAAAAAGTTTTTATGTATATAAATTATGTATATAAACTCATGATTCAATCCAAAATCTTTAGCTAACCCACTCCATATCCTCATTTGGAGTTGTTTTTGTCGTATAAATACTTTTAATCAAAATAAAATAATTAGTCGACTAATAAAAAATGTTGGTCGACTAAAACACCATCGACCGATTAATCGACCCCCCCTTTATTTGCAAATATTCTCCATCTAGAAGCATTCATTCAGCATTTTTAAATCGTATGTGGTTAAAATGTATGTTTTTTTTTAAATCTCAATTTACAATAGAAATAATTGGTTATTTTTGAGAGTCGATGGACTGAATATATACATAATTTCCAACTAAGGGACAACTACATTAATTGTTAATTGCAGTACAATTAAATAAATTTATGTTTTAAATGGAGAAACACCAATTTATGTTTCATGATAAAGACATGACCATGACTATGAACAAGAAAAAAAACAACTCACTAATCCAGAAGAGATCCTCACTTGCACTTGAAGTGAAAAATTTACTTCAGTAATCAGGCTTGCCCAGCAAATACATTTGAAGGGGAGCTACAGGTATGGGCAAGGAAAGGTTAAAACACATTTTCATTTCTGTGTATCCAGTGATAATCGTGCACTTCTGTGAAGTGTAACCAGAGGGCAATGTAGCGAAGTAGTAGGCATGTATAGACAAAGCAAGGTTAATTAGACAGAAGAAGTGATCAAGAGAGACAAAAAAGCTGCATGATTTAGGCATGGATCGAGAATATTATCTGGATAGGGTATTGCTAGCCTACACCTGTTGCCAATAGGCCCCAGTCCATTGTTACCTGCTGTCTAGGGCAGTGGTTCTTAAACTAGGGGTCGCGACCCCAAGTGGGGTTGCCAAAAACTTTTATGGGGTCGGCAAATTATTTTTCCAGTCTGGAATCAACGTGCTATTTTGTGAGGTGAAACTATGGAAAAAATATATATATACAAATTCACAGCTGCTGTTTTCGCATTCCTAGGCGCTGTGTGTGCCGCTGAGAGCTTAAATTCTTGTCGAGCGGGCCGGCCCGAAACCGACCCTTCCGCTCTGCTGTCGGGCTGAGTCGGGCTCGGCCCGGGGCAGAGGCGCACGCGTGATCCGTGGCGGGGCTCGTGCGGTCCATGGCGGGGCTCGTGAGCTCCGTGAACTGGACTCGTGAGGTCCGTGGCGGGGCTCGTGCGGTCCATGGCGGGGCTCGTGAGCTCCGTGAACTGGACTCGTGAGGTCGTGGCGGGGCTCGTGCGGTCCATGGCGGGGCTCGTGAGCTCCGTGAACTGAACTTCGTGAGGTCCGTGGCGGGGCTCGTGCGGTCCGTGGCGGGGCTCGTGAGCTCCGTGAACTGGACTCGTGAGTCCGTGGCGGGGCTCGTGCGGTCCGTGAGCGGGGCTCGTGAGCTCCGTGAACTGGACTCGTGAGTCCGTGGCGGGGCTCGTGCGGTCCATGGCCGGGGCTCGTGAGCTCCGTGAACTGGACTCGTGAGTCGTGGCGGGGCTCGTGCGGTCCATGGCGGGGCTCGTGAGCTCCGTGAACTGAACTCGTGAGGTCGTGGCGGGGCTCGTGAGTCGTGGCGGGCTCGTGCGGTCAGAGCGAGGCTTGTGCGCTCCGTGAACGGCGCGGTTCGTCATTCAAACCCGCTTCAGGTCTTCCGCTCCTCACAGCGCCTTTTGCGTGCGCTCCCTGCCCACGTCCTCCAGACAGTTTCACTCAGATGATGGAGAAAAGTCCCACCTGAGGCTGGGCCTCATGGCTCCTGTCGGTCCACGCCTTTTACTCTCTCTCTCTTCACAAAATCACAGAGGGCTCTGGCTCACTGCAGCGACGAGAAGAGCTCAATCTCTAACTCATCCTAACTAACTCGTCCTAACTACCTTGTGCTAACTAACTTGTCCCAGACAAGGACCGAGATGTGTCCAATACTAATTTTCTCTATAACCTGCGCAGCCTGACCTGCACCTCCAGTTTTATGTACATTTCTAAGCATATTATTTCATGTACAATTTTAAGTGTTTTAGTTTATATACATTGTAAGTGTATAGTTGACATTGGAATCTGTCAGATATAAGGCCATCAGTGAAGTTCAAGTGAAAGTTAGTTTTACTGCTGTACAGTGAGGTAAAGAAAATAAAATCCCACAGTACTTTTTTTTGTAGAGCATTTGACCCAGTGACACCTGTATTTTATAGACATAAATAGAACATTATTTAGTGTATTATTTAATGTCATAATTATTCAGCGTTTATTTGTTCACTTTGTTCCACTTCTTGTGAAATAAATTTTTGTAGTTCTTACATTGCCAGTTGGTTTTTAGTTGATTTAGTTTGACGGAATGACAAAAACCTTTTGTGGGAGTGTCAATAACTATAGGTCTGCCCAAAAATGGCGTGGGAGTAATGTGGGGTCGCCAGACCTCACAAGATTTTTTTGTGGGGTCCCCAGACAAAAAGTTTAAGAACCACTGGTCTAGGGCACAACGCAAAAACAAAGACAGACAGGCCACCTACAGCTTTCACAGAGGTCAAATATTTTGTGGTGATTTTTACCTGTTTTCAGATGATGGACTTTTTTCTGGTTCAAAACTCTTCAGTTTTCTTAAAAACAGCTTGTTTATCATTAGCTTAGGGTTACTCTGTTTCGCTCTGCTGCGCTCTAGCAGCTCTCACTCTGATTGGTCAGAGTCACAATCCTGCGTCACTTCTGGGCTGCAGAGCCCAGAAGATCTAGCTAGTAGCTAACAGCTAAACTTGTGACATAAACTAACCAGCACGACCTACTGACGTCAATTGGAAGCCAACTTGCTCCCTGGGTGTCCACATGCTTAAGCTATGTACAAATATGTAACTATACAATATATAATTGTCAAAATGTCTCATGGTAGGTTTATATGGATCTATGTGGAAGATGGATACAAATAAATTCTTCAGTTGAGTAAACCACTTGTGTCTGTGGTACCTGAGGGTTTCAGAGTGAAAACTTGGACTGTCCATCAGAGCGAGTGGAAAGCACATGGAGTGGCGGCATGATCAAAGGAGCGTGATCAGTATGTGCACAGTGGAGCTGTGACCAAGGGACAGCTGAACCAGGAGCATGCATGGGGTGTGGCAGCTTGCAGTTTGAGAAGCAACACTTGATAAGGCCATAAAAGAAGTTGGACTCTCACAAGTAAAGAGTCCAAGTAAAAAGGGCAAATTTACAAAAGGATGATATTGATTTTGGTAATAAAGATGAAAGACTCAACCAAGAAGAAGTGAAAGAAATAGCACTCGCAGAGAAGGGGGAAGAAAATAATAAAAAAAAAAAGTAAAGAATGCTTTTTCTACCAATCAGACTCAAATCTTCACCACCAAAGCGCAGTTTTGCCAACTACAGAATTGAATGTTTAAGTGTTGTTAGTTAAACCTCTGGCTTCAAAATAATCATAACTTTTTCCACTATTTCATACACACATAAATGAACGTAAATAAAATGTCTGAAATGTTTAAAATGCCTCAGTAATGTATTTTTATTGTATGCAGAGTAATGGACAAAGCAATTCCAGGTTTGGACAAGCCAAAGGTCTCCAATGTGTGTATATTTGTAAGTTACTATATTTTATAGTAAGAGTTGAGTTATCCTTTATACCTGGAAAAGAAAAATATTTGTAAATGAGGAAAAAATATTGCGATAATATTATCGCAATATTTGACACCCATATTGCACTAATTTCCCATATCACGCAGTATTAAGAAGCTGCAGCAAACATGGCTGAAAGCCAAGCTGTTCTCTTAGTATTAAATGAAAGAAAAGGAACAGCGAGAGAATGATGGACACAAAGCTGAGAAGCAGATGAATCAAGGTTTAAAGCTAAACAAGAAGATTGTGCAGCTCTGCAAAGAACACTTGAAAACAAATTTAGGATCTGACAAGAATGGAGGTGTATGACCAAACAAAGTGTAACAAAGGAACCGAAAGTTGATGTAACAAAGATCAATATAGGAGTAAAGGCGCATGTTTCCCTCCTCTTCATGTACAAGGGGCTTCCCTGTCAGAACAACGGACCTTGCCGAAATCCTGGCATTAAGTGCTACAAAAAATCTAGTTTTGGAAATATGCGAGTTGACAAGCACTTGATGGATACGTCCTGCTTGGAACTGAATCTGCATATGTTGTTGCATGGAAGATTCTTAAAGAAAGGTACAGAAACCCGTTCACTATTGCAAACGTTACAGAGAGAAGCTACAAGCATGTCCCCAAATGACATTACATTTGGTTGGAACAGTGCATGTTAATGAACATATACAAGATTCATTTTCACAAACACACACTCATTCACACACCACCATTTGAACCCTGGAGGCTAAAGTGTCTTGCTCAAGAACACCAAGACAGTTGGCATTACAACCACTGCTGCCTAACTGTGCACATGGTATTCCCAGCGGTCTCCCATCCAAGTACTTAACAGGTCTAATAGACCATAGACCGTACATATCAGTGGACCGCGTTAGCATGCTAGCCGCCGCGTTCCAAATAGGAAGCTATGGAAGCGGACCTGGCTCCATAAAGCCGAGCTGCCATTCACTTTCTATTGTGACACTGGTGTGCTTTACTCTCTAACTGTTTTGGTCAAACTCACCATCTTGGAACTAAAATATCAGTTTTGACACACTCTACATGATCCTGGTGTTTTTTTCTCGTTAGGGTGTTCATAAATCAAGTTATTAGCAATAATAACTGACCAATCAGGTGCTTCCTTTTCCAGGGGCCGTTTTCACTCGTGTTAGCAACAGGTCTGATTGACAGAGCGCCGCACGTTGCCGTCATCTCCTCTCGCCGAGGGGCGGAAACCGTTAATAACCTCACTCCTGATTAGTCCGTGTGGTTGCCACGATACGCACTCGGATGTCCAAATATGGAGTCTGACTCCACTTTAGCCGCTATAACTGCTAGCCACGATGGGCTTCATTTGGCTGGAGCCAAACGCTGTGGGTGACGTCACAATCCCATAGTCCACTGATATGTACGGTCTATGGTCTAAACCTAGTTAGCTTCCGAGACCTGACGGTTGGGCATTGACAAGGGGATATGGCCAGAGTATGGCCACACCAAAGGACAGTTTTGAGCGAAGAGCCACAGTGGTTCATATCAAGTTAGAGCTCCTAAATAACCGCAATGAGAATAGAAAGATTCTTGTAGCTGCTAGGTGAAGCAAATCGGTTTCCTAACTTCATCCAGTTTGTTGCTTTTCTAACAAGAGAAGCCAATATTAACTGTAACCCTGTTACAGAGCTGCTTTCACTGAAGCAAGGTGAAAAAGACAATTCTGAAAAATTTTAACTTACAAGATAGAAAACAGTCAAAGAACAAAGAACCATCAGGCAAGACAAGACATTTCTTCCATCTAATCACGATAACTACAACTTCATCAAGCATTGTGAGTATATATTTACATGTGTGTAATTGCATCTACAGTCAGTAGATGGAGCCACAGCTAAGTCAAAAAGGCATGGATTTGATATTGATTTGGTATCCTATTAATTAAGGTTGAAATAAAACAGGTACACATACAAACACAACATAAAAAATTTGCAACTCAGGAAGTAGTATTAGATGGAGGGAAGTGGAATCAACAAGTGTGAGACAGAATAAGGACGAGCAAAGTGAAGGCGGCAGATAGAATTAACAGTCTATTCTCATAGGGGGCTGAGACACAGAAGAGTAAGTAAACCTCATTGAAGCCTGCAGGGCCACTGTAGTCCCAGGGTGCACCACATACTGGCACAGCTTTCTGCTCAGGATAGAATTGTCAGATACAAAGAGCGTGACCAAGGTGACCATCTTTGACAGGCATTCAATTACAGACATAAATAAGACATATTGTGCTTTATTTGCGTTTTTTTTTTTTTATTATTAAAGCTGGGGTACTGGATTTTCAAACGCGGGTATACTGCGGGAAATGTCTCTCAAGGCTAAACGCTAACATCGCAAATGTGTGTACCCCAGAGTGTCAACAAGCTCCAACCGTTTATATGAAGTTTATTCACAGGGTCCACACTAGCGCGAGTGAACCGCAAGCTACTATCAGTGAGACCACATATGTTTTTATGGCCACTTGTTCATAGACAGCAGAGCCACGGAGAACCCGAATGCTGAAGAAGAGAGGCAAGGGAGTCAGGTAGTGTCATAGGGTAATCCTACCTGTTCACACTTTTTTATCCATCACAAAGCAGTTTGTTGTTGATGTGAACCAAAACAAAAGCGGAAGTTTCAAGCTCCTCCCCTGAGCTTTGCCATAGAGCTCATCTCACTCATACCTAATACAATAGTTAGAAAAGACAAGTGAGGTGATGATGGGCCGACCGATTTGGATTTTTAAAAAATCCGACACCAATGCCGATTTTAAAGGAAATTTTATGCATTTTACATATTATTAGCCCTTAAACATGCTCTTGAGTACCTTAAATTAAACAAAAAATCATTATTGATTAAATTACAGGATTTATCAGCCTGTGTGAAATGATACTTAATGAGTATATTCAGCCAGTAGATGGCAACCTGCACAAAACACAATTTAGTGAAGGTAGCACTTCAGGGATGTTATGATGCAGGTTAACAGGAGCTGATATCGTGTTTAGACGGCAGAAATGCTCAGAACAAGTCTGGCTATGATTTAAGGACTTAAAACAGCAAAAGATTCTTGGATAAGTGACGTAAGAAATCTGAAAATACGTCTCCTGATAGAGGGAGTTCAGCAGGAAGTGCTTTTGACGCTCGGAGCGGGGAGGATTTTCTGATGAAAATTCCTCAAAACAGCGTGAACACAGCTGAATGCAAATTTAGGTATGTTTTTGATGATGGAACATTGTTAGAACAGGGTTAAAAGCTCAAAAGTCACTGTAGCAGAATATGGGTCCTTTAAGGGACTGCGTTATTTAGCATGAAGTACGACATTAATGTGGTTAACTTACGCATGCATGTTAATGCTGCTCATTAGCGTATTCTTAACCCTTTGTTAAAAAAGTTATGAAATATTATTATTATTTCATAACTTTCAGCAGTAACTCTGCAACAACAAACCACGTCACTATGTTGTCATTGTAAATTGAAAGTGTCAATAAAAGGTAAGATAAATAGTGTCATGCTTGCTGCACCTCCAGCCACGACTCTGGAAAACTGATCAAGTTTGCAGACGACATCACCCTCATCGGACTCATCTCGGACGGCGATGAGTCTGTCTACAGGAGAGAGGTGGACCGGCTGGTGTCCTGGTGCAGCGACAACAACCTGGAGCTCAATGCCCAGAAGACAGTGGAGATGGTCGTGGACTTCAGGAAAGTCTCAGCCCCCGGCACCGCCATCACTCAGGACCTCAAGTGGGAGCTGACCATCAGCTCCATCATCAAGAAGGCCCAGCAGAGGATGTACTTCCTGCGGCAGCTGAGGAAAGCCAAGCTGCCGGCGCAGATGATGGTGCAGTTCTACACGGCCATCATCGAGTCCATCCTCACCTCCTCCATCACCGTGTGGTACAGGAGCCACAGCCAGGGACAAACAGAGACTACAGCGCATTGTGCCTCTGCTGAGAAGGTGATCGGCTGCAGCCTTCCATCTGTCCAGGACCTGTACGTCTCCAGGACTCGGGGACGAGCAGGTTGGATCACAGCTGACCCTTCTGGACATGGACTATTTGAGCCATTCCCCTTGGGCAGGAGGCTACGGTCCATCCGGACCAGAACCTCCCACCACAAGAACAGTTTCTTTCCCTCTGCTGTTGGACTCATGAACACTTTGTAACACCTGACACTTTAACAATATATTATATAAGAACTATCTATTTGCACTACCACATTTGCACATTTGCACTGTCTGCCAACTGTACATTTCTGTATATAGTCTTAGTCTATCTATCTTAGTCTATTTTATTCTTAATTTTATGCATGCCTCTTTTATATATTTTATTATATTTTATTCATTGTTTTATGTTGCACCTAACGCCGAAGCAAGTTCCTATGTTTGTGAATTTTTGGTCACTGACAATGGCAATAAACCGTTTCTGATTCTGATGGCCAAAAGTGTTGGTACCACTGAATTTTTTCACCCCTTTATTTCTTTTGTGTGTCTTGGAACAACACAAAACAGAGAAAAAAAATGCAAATTTGACATCATTCCACACAAAACTCCAAAAATGGGCCAGACAAAATTATTGACACCATTTCAAAATTGTGGATAAATAACTTTGTTTAAGTATGTGATACATGTTTAAACCCACCTGGGGCAAGTAACAGGAGTAGCTAATATAAAAATCACACCTGAAAGCAGATTAAAATGAGAGAAGTTGACTCCGTCTTCGCATTGTGTGTGTGTGCCACACTAAGCATGGAGAACAGAAAGAGGAGAAGAGAACTGTGTGAGGACTGGAGAACCAAACGTTTGGAAAAATATCAACAATCTCAAGGTTACATCTCCATCTCCACTGATCAAAATAATAGATCAACATAATAGAGAAGTTTGTAACCCATGGCACTGTAGCTAATCTCCCTGGACGTGGACGGAAAAGAAAAATGTATAAAAGGCTGCAACGCAGGACAGGCGTGAATAGTTGATAAGCAGCCCCAAAAAGTTCCCAAGAAATTCAAGCTGTCCTGCAGACTCAGGGTGCATCAATGTCAGCGCAAACTATTCGTCAAAGTTTGAATATACAGCCCGGACCCAATTCCTTCATTGCGCGGAATGAATAAAGCTAAATTGATTAATGAATACATGCTCCAAACCTTCTTGCACCTTACCGCCAAAGCAAGTTCCTAGTTTGTGTTTTTTTTTTTTTTTTTTTTTGTTCAGTGACAATGGCAATAAACATTTTTCTGATTCTGATTCTAGATGGCACCCAGCGCTTACAAAATTTAGTTATGTTATCACTTCAAGGGACTGGATATGCTCAGAACGAGCCTGGTGATTATTTATGGGCTTAAAACAGCAGAAGAGTTGCGGATAAGTGACACTTAAAATTGGGAAAAACATCATTGAGGGAGTTCAGCAGGAAGTGCTATTGACAATTGGAGGGGAGGGGATTTTCTAATCAACATTCCTCAAAATGGTGTGAATGCCGAAAAATCTGTCCATTTTTCATATTCAAAACCACCTTGGTCCCCTCTCTGCCAACATGCTGCAAGAAATCTTGGTGGTATTCTTTGATTCTAATCTCACTTTCCAAACCCATGTTAAAAAGACGACTCAGTCCTGCTTCCTCCACCTACGCACCATTTCCAAAATCAAAAGTATCCTTACCCCCCTGATCTTCATAAAGTTGTCAACACTCTAATTTTCTCAAGATTTGACTACTGCAACTCCCTTCTCTCAGGTATTGACAACAAAACTCTATCGTGCCTCCAACTAGTTCAGAACGCAGCAGCTAGGCTTCTCACTGATTTTAACAGATGCCAGCACATCTCTCCAGTTTTAGCCTCCCTTCACTGGCTCCCTGTGAGTTTTAGAATTGATTTTTAAGATTTTACTGATCACTCTTAAAGCTCGTTTAGGTCTTGCACCAAGCTACATAGCTGAACTTTTAAATCACTTCTTAAACTCACTTTTACTGTTTGGCCTTTATATGATGTTTCTTGTCTTTCTTGCTTTTGCATTTTTGTGTGTGTGTGAGCTTTTATTTGTTATGAAGCACTTTGTAAACTTTGTTTTTAAAGATGCTATATAAATAAAGTTTATTATTATTATTATTATTATTATAATGCAACTCAATGTATCTTTTTGATGACTGAACATTATTAGAATCTGATTAAAAGCTCAAAAAAGTCACTGTAGCATAATATGTTTCCTTTAAACCTATGTTCTCTGGCTGTGCTGTCAGTGCTACCCAGAGTTACCTGGCTGTGACTCTGACAACAGGTGAAACGAGTTACAGGATTTTTTCATAGAAGTAGCACTGCTACTGCAATCTTTGTTGCTAAACAAAAACTAGTGGTACTGTCATAGCTTAAGAACATCATAGATGTAACTACACAATAGAACAATACACTTGAAATGTTAAACTCTCGTCAATCCAGAAATATGACGCACAGGACATCAAGACATCACTGACTTGGAAGATTGTGAAATTACTCACACCTTTAAAAACAGTTTCCTTAAAAGCATTTTTGTATTGTTATTAGCAGTTAAATATGCTCTTGAGTACCTTTAATAAACCATCTCATGTTTTGAAACAAACAAAAAAAAAGTTTATTATGAAAAAATTACATTTGTTGTCTGTAGTCTGGAAAGACCCTTACTTAGTGCATCCGGCCTAGTAGATGGCACCAGGTGCTAAGCTATATTATTTCTTGAAGCGAATGTGCTACGCTACTTGCATTCATTGTCCGATTTTTGTCTGCTTTCCCCAGAGATCCAGTCTGTATGCAGCTAGTCTATGGCTGAGAGACCTTACTGTACCCGATTTCTACAATTGTGAAACGGGGAAAACACAACTAGTCCATGTTGACAATTTTTTGTATGTCATAAAGTAAAATCTGTGTTACTCCAGCACAAATATATTGTAAAATCATCTACCGTAGAATGCGGACTATTGAGCGCTCCCGAGTATAAGCCGCACCAGCCATATTTACAAAGAAAAGCAACTTTGTACATATATAAGCCGCGCCTGACTATAAGCCGCGGGTGTCCGCGTTGAGACATTTACGTTGCCGGGCCGTGCCGGTTTGGGAAGAGTACTCGCACGTGACAGAGGTACACGCACGTGTTTTGTAACATGCGTTCCACACGAAAGAGCGTGGTGTGCAGCCAGTGCTGTGTTGTTTTCCTCCTCATCCTCGAATAAGTGGTCAAAATATGTTACGTGGGAAAAACCCTTAATGAAAGTGCGCGGCTGCTACACGGAGGAGGAGAGAGAAAAAAGAGCGCAACAGAGGAGAGAGAGCAGGAGGAGAGAGAGAAGAAAGGGGCGAGGGAGAGATCATGTGGGCCAGCGTCAGCGGAGGAACAGGCCCGTCTGGTACAGGAGGCGTCCCGTTGGTGCAGGTAGAACACTAAACACGTAGTACTTACTTATTCTGTCTATAAACCTCTGCTCGGAACTTAGTTTACGTACCTCCGTTTCTACACGTGCGCGGACTCGGTTCGGGTTCAGACATACGTGCGCGGCCGGTCGAATCACGCAGCAAATGACTCTGAGTCGGTTGGGACAGTACCCGTGCGAGTGAAGTCGAGTTCGGTTCGAACCGTGCCCAGGTCGGTTCGGACAGTACGTGCGCGGGCTCGGGCAGGTCGGACTTGAATTTTTGAGCCCGATCTAAACTCTACCCTAGAGGCTGTTCGCGGAAAAATACATAAATAAGCCGCACCGCTGTATAAGCCGCAGGGTTGGAATCGTGAGAAAAAAGTAGCGGCTTATAACCCGCATTTTACGGTATTTGGGTGAAAATGACACCACAACGATTTCTGTGTCTATTTACGGAGCGTTTTATCCTACGAGAGAAGCAGGAAGTGTACCGTTAGCATACTAATGTTTGTTAGCTTTACTCATGGTGGTCCGTGACCATGGATGTATTAAATGAACTGGATAAGGTACGCCCCCTCTGACTGTGGTCCCAGATTGATTTGTGGTCATGTGAGGTACTGCAGCCTCTTGGAACCAGCCTTTTTCTAAAATTGCACATTATAATTGCAGACAGGACTGAATTATTATCGGTATTTAAATAAAATAGAAGGAAATGTTCTTTTCTACCGTTTCTAAAATCACAGAAATTACCGTTTTTATATGAAGTGGGGGATTGTCGTCATGTGGCGCCCTAAAGCAAAGATGGCAGCCTCCGTTTCAGGAAGTAAAACAAAGATGGCAGCCACCGTATCAGGAAGTAAAGCAAAGATGTCAGCCTTCGTATCAGGAAGTAAATGCGTAAGTAAGAAACTTTTTTGGGGTCATGCGCCAATGAGCACACTCCATAGGGATAAACAGGACGGCCATCTTGGATTCATCTTCCAGGTTTTATTATAGTTCTATGTCCGTGACGCTGTGAGCTGTGAGACTCGTGAAAACCGCTTATAAACTCATGGCGGTGAATATTTATGATGCTGGAACTGCATTAGGTAAATGAGAGATACATGTGACTGCTGTAGAGAATTTAAAATGAACAAGTTCCATTTTTCACGTTTCAAAACAGTAAAAAAAATAAAAATAATAATCTACAGCCCCTTTAATTTGTGCCATCGCTGCTTGTCTAAAATGAGTAGGGACTTGGGCTAAAACAAGTCAATCGGTTATCGCAACTAATTACGATTATTACAATTATTGTGATAATCAACTAATGAAGTAATAAAGTAATCATTATCTGGACACAGATTTCAAAACATGCCATGTGCTATGAATAGAGGTTTTATGACTCAGACAAAGCAGGAATTACATCAAAATGACACAAACAACATGAACGTATTTGTATGTATATGTTCTTGATAAAAGATGTCCTCAGGTGGACCCCGGTTTAGCTTTATCTGCATCAAATTTTGTTTTTTAAATATCTGTGTTTATGGGCCTTTTGTGATCTAAACAACTAATCAATTAATTGAAGGAATAATAGCTAGATTAATCGAATAGCAAAATAATCGATAGCTGCCTAAGTAGGAAAACCTTTAAACATTTGTCTTGCTGGCTGTTTCTTGTCCTGAGGAGTCTCTCTTACACATGCAGCAGTTCTCCAAATATGACGAGTGTTCTCTGGTTATGCTACTGCTAAAATTGCGATACCCCTACTAAAAGTTTTACATTTACACGCAGCTTGGAAATCGTGTTGAAACTGTCGAGTATGCCAGAAATTTGGTTTGTGTAAACCTTTTGTGAATACTTCAAGCATGAAATGACCACAATAATCTGTCCCCACCAAATAAACAAATAATAATAATCATACATTGTTAGTTAAATAGAAACATGCCCTGCGCACATATTAATTGACTAAAAGGGGCGTGATTTGGTGCTGACAAAAGTTCTAAAAATTATTGGGGTATTGTGCAGAAACAATGTATAGAGAAGTTCTAGTAAACAGCATTTTCTTTAATCAAAAGGCAAATTAAACTGGCAAGTAACACCCAAATCCTGTGTTAACTCACTCATGCATTCTCCTTTCTGTTGTGGTCCATGCAAATTCTTATCATCTTAATAAAATAATGAGAAGACTAATAAAAACTTTGGTCAACTGAGACACCATTGAATGATTCATTGTCCACATGACTAAAGGACTAACAGCCTAGGGTTGAGCATTACAGCAATAAAACACAAATTTATGTCATATAACCCTAACCAATTGATATTCCTGTGATGATATGCTACAGTGAATCACAATATGACATTATTTTAGTTTATTCATAGTAACATCCAAAATCTACTAACTTTATTTCTATAGAAAATTTAAAAACAACTGCAGTTGACCAAAGTGTTGGAACAGGGGCATCTGCACTCTAGAGTCTAGAAAATGTTGATGATTTGTTTTCCTGTCTGGCATCTCGCCTGCCCCTACTACAGTTCTAGAAATAAGGCACCACACAGAAATGATGTAAAGCAGTGGAACAACATATGACCATAAATGTGTAAGAATTAAAACACAACTCAAACTTTGTCAAGCATACAATGATTTAACTCACCAATTTTCTGGTTGAAAATTTTGTCAAATGCCAGTTCATCTCTTTCTTCAAGGTATTTCTGCATCACACTGCGAATACTGTGGAGAGAAAAAAAAAATTATCTTTAGGACTCTCAGTTCACCAGTCCACACACAACACAAACTACACAAGAGCAGAGCCACAGGGGAAGCTGAGGGGATCCTGGAGAGATACATGCTTCCCTGGGAACGAGTGTTAATGAGAATGAGTGTTGGGAGAATGAAACAATTAGCACCCCCTCCACGGGCCCATTAACACTACAACAGCATCATGATGCCATGGGAGCTGACACATAAGGGAATTGACCAGGCCAGGCCGCCTCCATAAACATCACAAAGGCACTCATGTCCAACCAATAAAACCACTTGCTGCCATTTACATATGGAATCTTGAAGATTGTATCAAATCAACAGGCAAACACATCTAATACTGACAAAGTGTTCTGTCTCATCTTGTATTGATCATTTGGAACTGGCAGAGATTTAGATGTAAACCTTACTATTTCTTACAAACAAGAATATTTAAGTTACTTCTCAAAAACTAGTCCAAAGATGAATGGCAAAAAACACATACATATTTTACATATACATACAGACATATAATGCATAATTGTTGTATTATGTATCATTTCATAATTTTATGATACAATATGTATTGAGTAATAACATGTTTTTCTTTCTTTTTTTAAACCAATGGCAGGATGCTGCCGTAGAAAGATTGTAACCAACAAGAAAAGCTGCAGTAACAAAATCTTGTTTAATTATCCTCACTGAAGTGTAAGAGAGGCTTAACCATTTAATAAGTGGTGAAGCACCATTGGCCTTTACATAAAACTATCTTCAAGCAAAAGCCCTTTCATGTACCAGTACAAATATTAAGACTAAGCGAACATCCCCTTTGTTTACATTACATTCCACGGCTCGGAGCAGGGTGCTGTTGAGTGTACATCATGTCCAGTATTTGTCCAGATCCAGATTACCCCGATCAGTGGTAAAGCTATAAGGTTGACTATCAAGTAGACTAGAGCAAATTTCAGATGGAAAAAAAAATACAGCAAATTTTGGTTACATTTGGTGAGACATTATTTGATCTGGTGTGTCATCTATGAACATGTAGTCAAGCATAGCTCCAGCTCCACTCCTCTCATGATGGCTGCCTCTGTGCTTGGAGTACCTGACAAAGTGTATTGCATAAGGCGCACAATTGAGAACTTGAAAAAAACAAAAAAATCTGCAGTACGTCTACAGTTTTATTCATTTTGAATTGACAAGACCTTTGAGGAACCAGTGGAAGAAGGCCCACATAGGCCTCCTTTGAGAAAAATAAAAGGAACACAATCCAATTCCGTTTGCGATTTTGACACAGTGGTCTGAACAAGCCTTTAAGACAAACTTTTTTGGCCTGCTCCCTCTATCCACTTCTCTTGCGATCCCTTTAACCCTTTAAACGGTTATCGCAGAGGCCTAAACTAGACCTATAGTGCGTTCTGACCGCAGCGTCCAATTTACATGTAAAGTCTATGTGGATCTGCGTCCAGGACGTTCAGTGTTTTTGTGGCGCATCCAGAGTGTCCGAGGCGGCGCAAATCCCGCATTTTGGGCATCTAAGGCGGAGCGTCCAGCACATTTTTGCGGTGTTTGTGCAGTGGATGGCAAACTGATTGTGGCCACCTGGCAGTGCCCGGAGCAGTACAACCCGGTGTTACTGGCTTTGGTGCGTTTGTAAAGTAAATACACCAAAGCCACTCTCTCAATCAGGTCTGTCATCGCATCAATGGAACAACCTCTCAGGAAACACAACAACTACTGGACTGCGCATGTGCACTGGACGCCTTGGACGCGTGTCTGCTGGTGAGCTTGGTGACGCCCGGACATGTGTCCAAAGTGTCTGCCCTCAAATGCACAGGCGTCCGACCAGGGGCGTCTGACGCGATTTTGATGCCGCGGCTTTAGACAAACTTTTTTGATCCACAAGGAAAATTACTTGAACACATGACATCATAATGACAGAGTCAAAAAAAAAATGCTATTAAAATTCAGGGTAAATGGAAGTAGAAAAGCTACTTACTTGTGTCAAATAATATAAGATAAGATAATACATATATTAAGATATGTAAGATAAGATAAGATATGATTTCTGTGTGCAGTTTGCATGTTCTCCCCATGTCTGCATAGGGTTCCTCCGGGTGCTCCGGTTTCCCCTACCACTAAAATCATGCACAAGAGGCTCTTCCCCTATGGGGCTACGACTCCCCTGAAAAAGAGATTCTGAATCTAAGTAGGACTATCCTGGTTAAATAAAAGTCAATAATATGTATGTGTAGAAGTAAATAAATATAAAATCCATCTAAACTTTATACAAAGGCTATATAGATAAATTACTTTGGTGGTATTATAATCTTCTTTGCATCTGAATGCAAAAAACAAAAAAAACAAATCCACATAAATGTAAACAATTTATTTTTCTTACGTTTGCTGTTATAACACCATCTTCAACATCGCTACATAAACACACATGGTCATGTGAAGAGGCTTTACTTGGCACAATGCTCCTGATTAGGGCAAAAGCTTGCAAACCTTGTTTGCTCTATTGGGTAAACTACTACTAAATGCCCTTTGTAGCCTGACTGGAATGACTTTGATGCAGCACAAAATGTATTTTTAGCAAGTCTCCTATATTCAACTACAGCACAATACAATTCACTACAGGAAAATACTCTTATACGATACAAATAACTGTTTGGATCACGTGACTGAACCATTTTCTGTAGCTTCGAGTAATGTAATAATTAACTATCTTGCATCATCAGTGTTTGTACTTTAACAAAATGTGTATGCTTTGACAAAAGTAATCCATTACTATTTGGGATGATAAAAAACACTGACAAAGACTAGTATTACTATTTCGTGAAACACCTTATATCTAATCTATTTCCATAATTTATGAGAGACAGGCATTAAATTTCGTGTCTAGCAACATTTTACTATTTTGATCTTGAAATGACATCATAGTGTAAGTTTATACAAAGCAACCTAAATGCTTGTTTTGAGCTATCACAAAGAAACTTCTTGGCACAACTTGACCTTCTATTGCTCTAGTGTAGGCTAGTGCAATTTACCTTTTTGCAATTAAGCTCAACAATGAAATCACAAAAGTATACAAATTTATTAGGCCGAACTTTTTCACTCAAGTGACAACATTTCCATTTGCCCTCCCCCATGCCTCTCATCTGGACCGTCTTTGGTATTGCTCTCAAAATCACACCTCTCTGCCAGAGGACAAGGCCCTGGCCTGTTGAGAATGTTGCAGCACCACACTATCTTCTAAGTGACACATTTAACGGCACCCCCAAAAAGCCATGGTTTGTGAGCTGCTTGTATACAGCGTAACAAAAGCACACAGCTTTATCCATATCTACAACACAGGGTTTCAAGTTTTATGAGATCTGATTGAGTTATCCAGTTAAAAGTCATTTAACGCAGTAGAGTGTCAGCTGATCAATACGACTAGAGCATCGACACGAGATAAACAATGATATTATCAGGCAAGTCCCACAGCTCTTGTTTTGGGGTTAGTCAGGCCTGTTGGTAGACACACCATCTATTTATCGACATAAATATTATATGTAAATAGATACATATACATGGCATATTTCTCCATTTAGTTCACTTATTATCAACTCTGCCAGCCACACAAAAACACATAAAATTTGATGTATTCCAATTCAAATAAAATATTAAAGGAAAATATTATGCATTTTTCACATTGTTAGTAGCCTTTAAACATGCCCTTCAGTACCTGCCATCACAGTTTTGAAACAAAAAAGTAGTTTAGTATTTATAAAATCACAGGGTTTTTCAGCCTGTGAAATGACACTTACTGCTACTAAAACAGCGTGAATGCAGATAAATGCAACTTCAGGTATGTTTTTGATGATGGAACATTGTAGGAACATGTTTTAAAGCTCAAAAAGTCACTGTAGCAGAATATGTCTTTTAAAATGTAATCTATGTTCTAATATGTATTTTTTTAACAATTGGGTCAAATTGAGATGAATCTGAAAGGTTAAACCATAATTTTAACTAATGAAAAGTTTCAAAATATCTCAATTTAACACAATAATTAACACAAGCAGTAGATGGCAGTAGATCTTAATGCCCTTTACTACTTAAAGGAGATCTATTATCTAAAATCAACTTTTAAGCATTTTTAACCCTAATATAAATTGTTCCCCTTTGTCATTAAATTTAGAGTGATTCGTGCATATTTTAGTTATTTTTATTCTCCTGTGGACAAGGCGCCATTGCTCCATCAGTCCAACAACAATCTAACCCTAACCCCATTTCTAAGATCACAAGCGTTATTTTAGTAGCACATTTATATAGAGGCTACAGGTGGATTTGTCAACAGTCAGCAAAAGGTCAACTCTGTCATATGTGAATAATCTGACAGAGCTGGCAGCTGACAGAGTTGACAAAAAGTTTTTCCCTTATAAAACATATATGGTACACTGAAGCTTGTTTCTTTTTGTATCGTTTGAGAGCTCCCTCATCACTAAAGGATAAAGCCTAGTGCACACCAATCCGCCTGTAGGAGTGCTCTGATGGGGGATTGGGGAAATACACACATCTGTGCTTTCTACTCCTTATAGGTCTACTATCAACACTTAAAATCAGCACACTTGTTGTCCCTTTCCGAATCCGAAGCCTGCACGTGTTGCCGTACAGCAGCACTGCAGAACTTTTTACGTGGACTCACGCAACCCGTAGGTGAGAGAGGAGAAGCGAGGCGCGGAGGTGAAGGTAGAGGCACAAACTCTGAATAATATTTTTTGTATTGCTGACCACAGCTATTAATGGTTTATTTCTCTCATAGAGATTTCCTCAGATGCCATTTGGTCTTGTTTGCATTTTGGTTCCAGCAAGATGAGATGCAGAGCAAAGAATTGCTTTGAGTCCTCACTAGATGGTGAACGGAGGATTGGTGCGTACTGTGTTTAATGAACTGACAGAGTTGACATTTTCAACTGTGACTGCAGGAATATCAACCACGTTTGTCTTAAATATCAAAAAGTTTTTAATTTACCAGATTGAATGCACGGTAGTGCAGTGTTCTGAAAAGCCAAAGTAATCAATAGGACCCGCAGAGATTTAGATAATAACATTGTTTTAATTGTTTTTTTAAAAAATCTAATGGGAGTAGACAAAACATAGCAAACTACTTTTGGCATGGATTTTGAAGGAAAATAATGTTCAGAGTTTCCTTAGGCGTTATTTTGAATACTTATTCCTCCAAGCGGAGGACACAAAACAATCCAAACATTTGCATCAAAACTTTTCAAAAACATCAAAAATATTCAGCTTCAGTATACAGAATAGCCTAAGATTTAACTAAGTATGTCAATTATGATATTTAAAACAAATAATGCAGTGTTTTAGAGAGGACCCGTTGGTCCCGATTCAAAAGAATCCCCACAATAGATACAATAAATTTAAAAGTCAGAATATACACCAAAATCTGAATTCATTTTCTGTGTAACAGTCATGCCAAGACAATGTTTTGCAGTATTACGGGACTGTTCTGCTACTTGAGTTATGCATCATTTTGTCATCCCTACTGAGAGGGGCAGGCTATAATTATTTATTATTATCAAATGAATTGATTTCTAAAATCACTGGGAGAGTTAAGGGACAAATAAGTCAAGTAGTTGACCTTAGAAGAGAACACCTGTGCCACAAAACAATCGACTGCTATCTTGAACCGGTATCCTTGCGGTGTGTCACTTAATACAGCTGTGCGCGAGTGGTCACAGGCTTTGAAAGCTGCAATCGCAAGACCCCATGTTCACGCAATAAGTTAACGAACCATTTATACTTAGGCTCATCATGGCATGTTTAGGCTGAGAAAAGGACCACGGTCCATGATCTCATTACATGATCCCAGGGAAGTGGATGAGGCTCAATCATCATGGTGCATTCAGAAAGTCTTCAGACCCCCCTTAACACCTTTATCAGCTTAAGTAGCAGCCGGAGTCACTGTAAATTTTGCTAAACTCTCTTGAATTTGAAATGATCAAGTAGAGAACATGGTTGAGATAAGACACAGGTGCATAGAATAATTGTTGTTCAGATTTAGACAAATCTTTAGCACAGTACTTGGTTTCGTACATACAGAGTTCTTCCAGTGAGGAAAGGGGGCACAATTAAGTCACTGGAAAAAGTCCAGATTGGTTTACTATAAACTAGTAAGAACATATAACACATGCTCCAAACATTTTATGTAATAAATTTAAGACTTGATCATGAAATTGTTCCTTCCCCTTTCTATAATAGCTCATGGCCTCCAGACAAAAAAAGACAAACAGTCCTTCTCCTAAAATATGTTTCAACATTCACAACATCCTTCAGCCGATTACTGGTGTATCATCTGTAGGCTAGACTTCCGGCTTTAATATAAGGTAATGTTACTATCAATCTCATGTCTAGATCAGATCTATTTACAATACAACTTACAGCATAACAGAACAGATCAAGGTGGACTATGCAATGTATTTATATCAATCCAAAGTCTATTTGTATTTAATACCTTATTCTTTGCTTGCCTTTTTACTCTTTATTTTATAGTTTGCCATTCTTCTTCTTCATTGTTTTATGTAGTTGTACCATATTGCTGAAGCAAATGCCGATGGGAATAAAACTTTTACTGATTCAGATAAGTTAAACTGGCCAGAGTGGATAGGGGACTGAATAGGTGTACAGCCAAAATGAAAATCTGACAGCATTTGGTTAATTGGCTACTAATGTCAAGCCCTTGAATACACTACAAACTGTAGCAATGGTTAATCTCATGATGTAACTCTGAATATGCAATGCTATACAGCTATTCAATAGGTATAACTGGAGTGAGGCTCGTCTTGCACACAGCAAGTGTAATTTGACTATAACCAAATAGTTCCGTCAGCTCACTAAACCCTCTATGAAAAACAACTGTTCCAATAACCAAATTGTAACCACATCCTCTTCACTCTTGTTGCACGTTACACCATCAGGCAACAAAAAGCATCCCTTCAGCCCTGGACCAGAATTCTATGCAGTGAGCAAACAAAATTAAGTGAGCTGGAATTTTGTATTAGGAATGATTTGGGCTATTTAAGTAAACAAAAGCGTCATCTAGTATTAGCCTGTGGCCACATTATTCTGAGAACGGGCACCAACACCGCAGCATGCAGTGCATGTTGGATGACACATACAAACAAATGGCATTTAGCTATATGAACCCAATAATACCACATTTGTAATGTAGCACTGTCTGCGTGTCCAGATGAATACAAGACATTAAGGTTGTAGCTGTCACACGTTGGGGCCCCAGTTGTATGTTAATTAACATCTATCAAACATTATCTGCAAAACATGGCTTGGAGAAGATGCCCGCCTCAATCCCCATATAACAATACATACAACAGATTACGAACTAAATGGAAAAAAAAGAAAGAAAAAAAAATACGAAATTGGGTTACCTGGGCTCAGGGAGGATAATTTTCTTGCTCGCCCGGGCCGCTGGAGTAGATTTGCTCTTCTCCATCGCCATCAAATAACTCACATCGGCGAGCACTGCTTCGAGGTCCGCCATCTTTCGACCCTGGTACGATCGAATCGATAAAACACTGGGTTCGAGAGGTTTGTTTTAAGGGATCAAAAAACAAAGTCCATCAGATATGAGCAGCATCAATAGTTGAGGTGAGTGACAGGACCAGAGGAGCGAATGACACGGTTCACCGTCGACTCGAGTGTAAATGTGGCGTTGTCTTGGTCGGGTTAATTCCCCCTCAAATCATTGTCCAGAAAGCCAATGTGTTGCTATAAAAACAATTGGTGACAGGTCAATACAAAAGGCATACAGCAGCGCAGGGTCACAGTGGCTGCAGCGTCATTTAGGCTCAAATCTCCACAGAAAATTGTGATGGTGCGTGCAGAATTGCCGTCGTGTTTTCATGCAGCACTTTCTGTCTTGTTCAGATGTAATATGGCTAAAACACAGTTGCACTAAATGGTGGGTCTCGAGACAGCTGTCAACTCCTACAGGTCTCAGGAGGTTTGTCGGCCCAGTCCACTTGATGGAGACGCGTTGGTTTGCCTCCAGTGCGGCATAAAGCCTCTCCTTTGATTATAAGCAGCAATGTTGGGAGCAGACTCGGTCTAACATGAGACAACGTGCGATCACAGGCTGCTCTGCACTGGCGTGACAGACTTCTTTCTTTCCTTCGCGACGATAGACAGCTCAGTGGAACCTCATCACATCTGAAAAAAATCTTCAAGATGCTGGCGACGATTTTCACTGAACAGTATATGGGCACTGTGTTTTTACGTCCGTACTTAGTCCACAAAAAGCTTAGTCCAAAGATTTGAGACACGTCAGACGCAAACCCGCACATGAACCGCTAAAAGAGTGGCCCAGAGTCATGATTGAAGCCCCAGAAATCCACGCACTGCAGTTGTTTATGTTCCCGTGGTCGCTGCTTCCTGTGTAATGGTTAAGGTTCCTTATCGGCTCATCAATCATTAAAACGTCGCCGAAAAGATGCAGTAAATCAAGTGATCTAGCACCAAAACCAACTCAAAAAACTACTCTTGCTTATAAAAAATAAAATCCACACTTCCAGAGCAGGGCCGTTTTCCCGTCAGTGTTTCTGGTGTTTGATTCATGTGCTAGTTAGCTTCGACGAGACTTGCTAGCAAAATGAGACTTGTTAGCCAGTAGCTAACTAAAAGCGAGGTATGGATCACTCGCTATTCGCTTCTACACGTTTTAGCTCCCACAGACGCCTCCCGTGTCCCTCGTTGGTCGAAAGCATTACCCCTCACTGGAAGATTAGCACTGGCACGATTTCAGACACCGATTCAGATGGTTAATAAGCTAGCGGAGGCGACTTAAGTGGCCTGTCTAAAAGGGGAAGTGTGTGTACCCTTCCCAGAGCAGCTTCCGAGAGAGTCAATCTTAAAAATACGTATATTGCAAAAAAAAGTTGAACTTAATCCATGTGTGCTTGTCTTGTTCCCGAGCTCCAGAGATACTCTCCTCGCCCACAGACCATGCACACTCTGCACAGAGCCTGTGAGCTGATGGTGGCGCAGACTGACGGTGGAGGAGGGGAGGGCTCACTGCGAGATGATGGAACTGGGCTGCCCACTGCTTACTTGTGATTGAGACACATTTTTCTCATGGATAAAGCTAACTAACAAGCTAACCATAAGAGGATGGACATCACATACACATTATGGCACTGTTCTCTCTGAGACTGTCCCACAAAAGGCTCACAATCCGTCAGTTGAATGGGTGACTGGTCAGAGAGGCTCAATAGTCAGGTGGTGTGTGGTTAAGTGATTGGCTCCCTTTACAGATCTCGACTACAATACGTTTTTAATCGTAACGTCTACCCAATGCATTGTCAGTATTTTCGATTGCAGTGTGCATGCCTCCTGCCTGTGCTTTTTTAGTGCTTCAACTTCCCCTCATTGCGGTGTGGAAAGTTGAAAAATACGGACTGGATTATTTTCTGAAACTGGATCCGGACCCAAGGCCTATCATAGGTAAAATATGTTTGTACGGTCTGATATTCTTAACAATCATGCGCTTTTACGTGAACAGGAACGGTGTTGTTTTTCTCTGCTGCATCTATTGATGGCCCAGTCCCATACATTAATTCATGCAGTTAAGTCGCTTAAAACCCCTACATAACCTTATAAAAGATAAGACTAAAATAAAACCATGTTGTTGTTTTTGTTAATGTTTAAATATTATTATTATTATTATTATTATTATTATTATTATTATTATTATTATTATTATTATTATTATTATTATTATTATTATTATTATTATTATTATCAGTAGTAGTAGTGGTTTGCGCTGAAAAATATGCAACGGGCTTGTATCTCCACAAACCTGACTCATGGCTTGGAGGAGCCTCCTTCTGCTTGTTTACATCGAAATGTTCCATTGGTTATATTATTTCGCAGTAAGGCATAAAACTTGTTTATCTCCATAGAGAAGTAGACAAGTATTGTTTTAACTTTATATTTCTATGGAATGATGCAGGTGGCGTTCCACTTCCAGAAAGTTACGTGGTGTTACTTTTCCATCAATTCATTCAGGTATCCAATACTGAAACTGCAAGGCTCGGAATATGAAACGGAATAAACAATCCTATGTACTGAGATCAGTGTGTCACTCGTAGTTTTAATGGGACTGCACCGCCGTCCCCTGGTCATTGGTGGCAATGCAATGCAATCCCTATTGGCCTACCACGCACTTATTCTTTCTAAGTATCCATATTATCTTGGACAAAACCACAAAGATGTACAACTTAAGTAGTGCCTTGCCTATCCAACGCTAATATGCCTACTTATACATTTATTTTATAGAATAGAAGATTTCAAAATTGGTTTCACTTTTGCTAGTGTTTTGTACTGCATCATTGTTAATCTCCATCACTCTGAGTTGATGAAATGATTTTTAAGGTGAAACAAATACTTTGGTTAAAGTTCATATGGTTTAAGAAAGACAGTTTATTCAGCACTAGGAAGCAGCAGTGGTCAAAAGAGAGGGGGTTACATGGGAAAAGGCTTTGCATAAGTGGTTACTGCTGAATACGGCGGATGGACTGGATTTGAGGGGTCTGGCAGTGGGACCCAAACTCCCTGAAGTGTTTGTACTCTCCACAGTGACGATCACACTCCATGATATACTGGTATCCACGATAACCAGGGTACTGGTAGCACACAAATCTGAAAATAAATGTAACGCATTTTAAAATATTCTGAAAGAGATTTACTGTTATTTCTACATGTAAAAATTAAATATAAACAGTATTTGGTGAGGATGCTTACGCTCCAGACTGGATCCTGAAAGAGCCAACTTCGTTGTTGCACCAGCCCATGGCCTGGAGGGAAGGGTAATCATCACTAAGCTCACCCTTACGGCCAAGGAAGTTCTCACGCTCATAGATAGTCATACGGCACTCCCTGTGGTTCTGCAATATAGAACAAAGTTTAGAATTATTGGTCATATACTCTAGATAATTCAATTTTGGAATTGTTAGATAGTTATTCTACTCACAGCACAGGCAATAGGTCTGAAGGAGGTCATTCTCTCGATGTGATAGGCATTGCTTCCACCAAATGCATCACACTGAGGATACTCTCCCCTCTCCAGCACGAACTGCTGTCCCTGGTAGGAGGCATGCTCATAACCCACCCAGCTGAAGAAAACATCAATAAAAACACTTGATCAGAACTCATTTCACGAGCCTTGTTTGCACACAAATTTCCATTATTCCATTATTGTTGATATTCTGTATGTATTGTATTGTACTTACGCTCCACTTTCCACTCTTAGGGAGCGCACACTCTCAAATCCAAACTCCATCACATTGCAGCACTCAGAAGTGAACTCATGGCGGCGACCCTGGAAGCACTCCTCATCGTAGACAATGATCTGGATTGGATGTGCATGTACATATTTAATTCACTCAAATGGTATGTTGTAGGACTAATAATTATACTGTATCTACATCTAAGAAATAAGCTTAAACTACACATGTTATATCTCCACTTCCTATCTAAATGATTAGGACATGAGGAGCACACAATAAACAATATTCTCAAATTACAAAACATATTTCCAGAGTATACAGGCATTCAACACTATTACACACATCTGGTTAAATGTAAAATATAACACTGTATACAGCCTAAACCTACCTTCCAGTGGCCGGAGAACTTGGTACAATGGTGAGTCATCTTGTCTGAAAGAAATCGATAAATCATAACATATGATAATTGAAAACTGGCTTACAAAAAATGTAGATATGACTAACCTGATTAAGATTTTAGTCATTTTGTGTGTGTGTGTGTGTGTGTGTGTGTGTGTGTGTGTGTGTGTGTGTGTGTGTGTGTGTGTGTGTGTGTGTGTGTATTCTCCACAATCTATCTGTAGTTTTGACAGGGCATAGATTCCGAAAGGTTCCTGATGGTTGGGTTTGGGGCAGATGCACTTGGCTAACTCACCTTGCTTTGATGCTCTGGGGTTGTCCTGCCGTGAGAGTGAGAGCAGCCACGCGCCCCCACCCTTTTAAAGCCTCCCCTGGCAAGAGGCCATGCTGAAAGCCCCGGGTCAGCAGCAGGGAGGGGCCTTATTCTTTGTCACTCATAACAAAAGTGGCATTAATTTGCACTGGGGTAGAAGTGCAAACATCACATTATTGTTGCAGGAAACCAATCATTTAGTAGGAATGGAAGTTAAATTATTAATGAGACTGTAGCTTTCATAGCTGTTTCCTGTTTTTTGTAGAGATGGTTTTGCTTAAAAAATCTAGATATTAGTAGATAGTTATCTGTTGTGCTGTTTCCTCTGCATAAAGTTAAGAAACTGACTAGGTAATCAACTGTGTGCCCTGAAGTTTATTACTATTATTATTTATTTTATTTTATTCCTCAGTTCTTTATATTGTCCATAGTATTATAAGTTAATACTTAGGATTACAGTAATGTGCAAAAGTAGGCTTTCCTGGCATAGTGGTAACAAAAAACCAGAATGGTTAACATTTCACAACAATATAGATCTACCCACACATGTAGGTTCACATGAAAATCAATTGTATTCCAACAGTTATTTCTCACTACATGGTATACGGGTTTTTATGCAACATATTTTTATATTTGAAAATATATATTTTGAAAGGCATCTTTGACAAAGTTAAAGTTAATTGTTAAAAGTTTCACAATTGTTA
Organism: Rhinogobius similis; assembly: GCA_019453435.1. Lineage (NCBI taxonomy): Eukaryota > Metazoa > Chordata > Actinopteri > Gobiiformes > Gobiidae > Rhinogobius > Rhinogobius similis. The sequence goes on along the minus strand of CM033619.1, from coordinate 27,744,404 downwards.
AAGAGCCATGTTACTGCTGTAAAAGCTGTGTTCGGACAATTTATGGAAAGTGCAGTAAAAAAATACAAAATGGACAAACTTACACAGTTTGTCAGGTGGGTTTTTAGATGTTGGTGTATACTTTTCTATGAGGGGACAAAGTTTATTTTAAACCCAAGTTAATCACCTAGTCTAGTATAGTAGAAGAATAGTTGTGGTTATGACAGAGAAGAAGGATTACCTCTACATTCCACCTTTCTACATGTACTATAGCATACGGCTTCAGCTCTGCCACACATGGAGAAAATGCATTACTCAGTGGTTTCTTTTGACAGTGAAATGCTTACAGGCTTGCCAGAGAGAGGCCAGCAGTGTTTTCTGGGCTTCATGATGACCCGTGGCTTTGGTGCTGGCCACTATGATGACGAGAGCCTTTTTATTGTGCATTGAGCCTCCAGGTTTGGCCTTTGCCAGAGTATAAAAGCCTGTGTAGCGGGTTGAAGAGACCAGCACGAGCCAGCCATTCTAACACGGCACTACAAGCTATACTAACGCAGGTAAGGATACATGCAGACACACGCCATAACATGAAGTGTATTGCAAGAGTGACCACTCACTCCCTGCAGGCCATACTGAGACTAGCTTTCCTCCACTAGGAAAGTAGCCATAATAATGGCCTCAAAACCCAAATCTCAAATGTTAAAATACAAATACATCATGAACTCCCACAGTTCAGTTCATTTATACTTCTGCATCTATTTGTTTTAAGACTCTCCTGAGCCCCTCACCATGTCTCAGTCTGCCAAGTCCGCCTCCAGCCAGGGCACTGATGCCAAGGACAAGGGAGCCCCTGCTCCAGCTGCTTCTAGCAAGGCCACCAAGACCGGAGACCCTGGAATGGGATCCTACAGAGTGAGTATATCTATACCTAAATGTCAATGGATACTTATCTGGCTTTAATTGTAGTTTAGTGAATACAAAAGCACTGTTCCATTAGAGACAACTAAGTTGAAATTAAAATACGTGAAGCTGCAAATGGCACTAACAAAAGGGTTTTCATATATATATATATATATATATATATATATATATATATATATATATATATATATATATATATATATATATATATATATATATATATATATATGGTGGTTTAATTTGTATTAAGAGAGGGTTTTTTTTCTAATTGCCATTTCTCTCTGGTAGATCATGCTCTTCGACCAGGAGAACTTCCAGGGCAGGATGATTGAAGTCCAGAATGAGTGCATGAACGTGTGTGACCGTGGCATGGATAGAGTGCGTAGTATCATCGTGGAGTGTGGCCCGTAAGCAAACAAACACATGCCCCAAGTTTACTTACTCTATCTGTATACCAATGACTCACATTCTTGATATCTTCCCTCTTTTTTCTTGTCCTCCTCTCACTTATACCCCCTCTGCACCGGGTGCCCCATCTCCTCCAGCTTTGTTGCTTTTGAGCAGAGTAACTTCCGTGGGGAGATGTTTATCCTGGAGAAGGGAGAGTATCCTCGCTGGGATACCTGGAGCAACTCCTACCGCAGCGACTGCCTCATGTCTCTCAGGCCCATCCGCATGGTATATGTTTTTGTTATCACATATTTTTTAATTATTGCACTGTAATCACAAATCACCAAACTAACTTTAAAACCTTGACATTTGTCTATCCCACAGGACAGCATGGAGCACAAGATCTGCCTGTATGAGCTCTCCGACTTCAAGGGCAACAAGATGGAGATCCAGGAGGATGATGTGCCCACCCTTTGGGCGCACGGCTTCTGCGACAGAGTGGGCAGCGTGAGGGTGCCTGGGGGAGCGTAAGTACACAAACCTTAATTATGGCAGCGGATAAGCTTAAGCTGCTAATGTTGTTCTAATGTCACTTTTCAAAGGCCAAACAACATGCCTGTGTTTAAAACAGTCTGACCATGAGAAAAGCCTTTATCACATAGCCTGGAAACTCATACTCATAAAGGCAGAGCTCTGTGCTATAAATGTTGCTCAGACATTGCTCTAGACGGCTCTGCAGGCCTGGAATGACTCTACAGTGTAGTGGTTTATGAAAACTAGACTGTCATGTCATCACAAGGTTTAAAGCTGACTGCATGGTGTTTTTCTTGTCAATAAATGTCTATTTTGAGCTAGGTATATTCTCCTAGCAATGATATGGTAACTGATATGGTAACTTGGAAATTTGGTAATCCTCTTATATATCCAATATTCAATCCAGAATATCCAATAAAAAAAAGTCACTGAAATACATACATTCTGAAATTAGTCACAATAGTTAACAGATTAAAAAAATTGACCTTTTTCTACTCTTTTTTCAAACACAGCTGGGTGGGCTATCAGTACCCTGGCTACAGAGGCTACCAGTACCTGTTTGAGTGTGGTGACTACAGACACTACAACGACTTCTGCGCTTTCCAGCCCCAGATCCAGTCCATGCGTCGCATCAGGGACATGCAGTTCCACCAGAGAGGATGCTTCACCTTCACCTCTGCCAGCAAGTGAATGTGACATCGACAGGCAGTCTGGTGTCCTGTAACCAGCTCCCTAATCTTTTTATTTCTTCAAATGCTTTTTCACCATTTCTTTCCTAAACCTTTTACCGTCATTGCTCCATCCCAAAGGAAAGACAGAATCAGAGCATTACACTGGACAACATTAAGTGACTTTTATGCCTGAATTTCCTGCAGGACCAATAAAGTATCTATCCACTGGTGCTTAAAATAAACATCTTATGAAAAATCTCAATCAATCATGGCTGGATAGACTTTATTAAACCTCTTCTCGTTTGGATAAGCTCAAGTTTGAACCTTTCATTGATCTTATGTGGGAATGTAAGGAAAATACATTATTACATTATTTTGACAAAAGGCACTGAAGCATCTTTATATAATTGTATTATTGTTTAATTTGTGAACAAATAAAAATATAAGTTCACATTCTCTAAACTTTAACTGGCGATTTATGACAGGCTAGATACACAATAGCTCTGAATCACAGATGTCAGATTTGTTTATTATTCATTATATTTGATTTTCCGACAGCACTCAAACGCCACAGTTTACTTCACGGTCTCTCGTGGTCGTATGCTTCAGTGTGAACCATGGCTGCGCTTTTTAAAGCAAGAAGAGGTGCGTGTCAAACCACACTTACTGTATGGTTTGTAAACTCCTAACATTTGATAAATTACGAGCTCGTAGTATTGAACTATCAGTGCCAATTGTTCAATTTAAGACAACTATAGCTGGATGTCTTCTGGCTAGCATAGAGCTACATTTGTTTGGTTAGCTTAGCTGGCTATGTAACATTGCGCTGCGGAAACCTTGCATAACATGTTTTACAATATGTAATAGATAAAATATATCAAGCAATATTAAGAATCTCCTTCTTCACAGTAACCGAAACAACTTTGGTTTGCACCCTAGGTTAGCTGAGGATACACAACGGCACCACTGGCAGTCATCATAATAGTCAACAGAAAAAGCTTAACTTTGGAGGTCATGTGCACGAGAATTCACAAGAATTCCTGTACATATATTTGTTGATTTAAAATCATTCTAAAAATGTAACTTGTTAGGTGGTGTTTCAGTTAACGTTAGTTTCCTTACAAACAAGGTGACTGGTGGTGACCTTTCACCTATATTAAAGTCTGTATGATAGGTTCTCAACATTTTGTAAATTAGTTTGCTGGGAGATTACCTGTGACACTTATTTATTATAGTTTTACATCTCCGAAGCTGCAATTTGTGAATACATTTTGAAAAATAAAAAACAGCTTAAAAATTGTTAATTTTCAGAAAGTAGTGCTGAGTTATAACACGGAATCCCTCTACCTATGTCATCAAAAAAGAGATGTACTGTTATAAATACAGAGACAATTTACACACAAATGACACAATATTTTGAGAGTTTAAACAGTCATTCAACAAAAAAAGGTGTTATCAGGTATTATTACTTGTCAAATCATAACTATTGTTTAATTTATATGGATTTTGGCCCTTGTTTTCAAAGTGGTTGCTTGGTAACAGTTGTGGAATTACCTCTACCTATGTCATATTCGCTGCTCATGTCCAACCAGAAAGTAACATTTTAAACATTACGAAAACTGAATCAAATCAAACTGGGGGACAAACAGGCAAAATATTTAGTAAAATCTTAAATATAATCATGTTTACTATATTTTAGTGAAATGTGTTGCCTAACCTGTCATATAGACTTTAATGCATGGGAGGAATTAGTGACTAAATGGATGCAACTTAACTATTTTACAAACCTTAATCAAATGTTTGAAACCCTTCTGCATAAGATCTTACTTCAACAATGTGCAAAGCAAAGCAAGGCAAACAAGAACAAAACCCACGGCCTGATTCGGTCCGGTACTTTGGTGTCTATCAAATGCATTTCCATCACATTTAATTAGACATAACATGAACCTTGTGAATTATTGCACCCATTATAACCTTGTGTCCCTTCTGGTTGCTGTGGGCAATTTTTGGCCTCAGCTGGCTCTTATTATTCAGAAGTGACAGCTAGTTGTGTACTTTACCATGCAAAGTATTGTATTATTAGTATAGTGAAAGTATCAGGAAAAAATTCAGAAAACACAATGCACAATTCATGGCTCACGATGTGATAATATCACCGTAACTGCGATAATCAATATATTTATATAATGTGACTTTAATAATCAAAACAATTAATTTGTCAAATGTATTGCATCAGCAAGTAACACAATTTTAGCATTGTCTCAAAAATAATTTTGTAACATACACCAACCAACAGTATCAATGCTGCGTCACCAAATTTAATATCACAATATTTGGCGCACCCCTAATGTGTATCCTTTACTTTTGAACAAAACCTATTCTAAAACATAGGATAAAGATTAATGCCATCTTCATTGATATGATTCAGATAGTACTTTGATTGAAGAAAGACATACATATAATTATACACGGTGATGCAATAGCTTTTGTTTTCTCCACAGTTTTTGCCTTTGGTGTAAATGGCTGTCGAAGATTGTCTCAGTTAGCAGAGTTACCAGAGACGCATCAAATCCTGAGACAAACCTGCAGAGACTACGCTGACCGAGAACTGTCTCCCATTGCTTCAAAACTTGACAAAGAGCATTCTTATCCAGTCAAACAAGTACATCCAACTGTTATTTATATGCTTTTTGATTTGTATTAGTTTGTGTTCATGTTGTAGAATTTGATGATGTCATAATCTCAGAGGGAGAGCAGGTGTCAAACTATGGGAGAATCACTGTTTCTACAAATGTTTAACCTTATTTATTTTGGGATTGTTTTTTCATCTGACAACAATCAATGGGGTTGAAAAGTGGCACCATTTTCTGGAGTAATTGTCAGAAAATATTTCACGTTTGTTAATTTTTTTAAATTTTTTTTATCACGCTTGTGATCCTAAAAGCCATTTTGTGTCCTCTAGTTTACATGGCTATAAAATCACTATACTTTCATATTTTTCCTACTTTAACTCAAAATCATAGAACTACTTCTGCTTGACATATACATACCAAATACTCATCATATTTATAACCCGTTATTGGTTGATTTAAATACAAAATCCTTCAATAAAGCTATTGGAAAAATCTTAAATAATTTGCACAAAAGCATTCCAAATTGTAAAATCTTTCTACGCTCATGAGCCCCTTGAGTTTTTAAAGTAGAGTAAAAAATGAATGTATAGTGATTTTACGGCCATTTAAAGTAGAGAACAAAAAAGGGCTTCTAGGGTCACAAGTGTCTTTTGGAAAAATCGCCACTACAAAAAAAAAACTATGTTACTGTGGATCATTCACCTATTTTACTCAGTGAGATTAAAACGTATAAAAATATGATTCAATGTTTTGAATGCACTGTAAAGCACTTTGTGTCACGTTTTTATGTATGAAAAGCGCTTTATAAATAAAGTTTGATTGATTGTATAGTGATCTTATAGCCTTTTAAAGTAGAGGACACAAAATGGCTTCTAGGTTCTTGAGTGTGAGTTTTTTTGTAGCTCTCCTCTAAAAAGTACTTTCAAAAAGTGAGCTTACAAAGAGGAAGGTTCGAGCAAGATTCGTTAGACACAAAAGAAATGGCATAACATTGAAAATGCCAAAAGACACAAAAGGACTCTTGGGTGAACTGAGCAGGGTTAAACATAAGCTATGTCAAAACATCTACAATCTGATAATTATATGTTGGAATTTGCTGTTTAACTGACTTTTCTCAAGGCAAGGCAAGTTTATTTGTAGAGCACAATTCATACACCAAGTAATTAGTGCTTGCTTATAAAGTGCTTTATATATACGGTTGGTTTCTAAATAATTTTCCTTCTAGATCCATGAGTTGGGTGCAATGGGAGTAATGGCTATTGAAGTGCCAGAGGAGCTGGGTGGAGCTGGAATGGACTATCTTGCGTACAGTGTGGCCATGGAAGAAATTAGCAGAGGATGTGCCAGCACTGGAGTCGTTGTCTCTGTAAATAATGTAAGAATATAATTCTGTGCACATGTGTGTAATCTTTCCTTTGATTTTAAACCTTTGTCCTCATTCTTTCACCTTGTTAGTCACTTTACATAGGCCCAGTTTTGAAATTTGGAACCGAAGAACAGAAAAAGGAGTGGATAACACCTTTCACGACAGGAGAGAAAGTAGGCTGTTTTGCACTTAGTGAACCAGGTAATTATGTTTCATTGTTTTCATTCTGGCCAGACCTCTCCTGATTATGGGGAGACCTTTATGCGGACAAATTAATATATTACATAAAAATTACATTTGTCCTTGATACTAGGTAATGGCAGTGATGCTGGTGCTGCTTCCACAATGGCACACCAAGAGGGAGAAGAGTGGGTGCTTAACGGCACAAAAGCCTGGATCACCAACAGCTGGGATGCTTCAGCTACTGTAGTATTTGCCACAACCGATAAGAAACTTAAACATAAGGCATGAAACTAATGTATTACTGTTTCATTTATATATTAAGAATATTTATTTAGAGGTCTCCAAAAGTTCTGTAATTTCCCCCTTTGTACTCTTGAACTTCTGTCTGCAATATCTCAGGGCATCAGTGCATTCCTTGTCCCGATGCCTCACCCAGGATTGTCTCTTGGGAAGAAGGAAGATAAACTGGGAATTAGAGCGTCATCAACTGCCAACATTATCCTAGAGGACTGCAGGATACCTCTCTCAAACATGCTGGGGCCACGCGGTGCTGGGTTTAAAATTGCCATGGTAACTAAAATAATTTATTAATGTTCCATCACATTTTAGACCTTGGATAAAATAAATATAATGCATAACTTTATGCAGCAAACGCTTGATAGTGGACGTATAGGAATAGCATCCCAGGCTCTGGGTATTGCTCAGGCATCACTAGATTGTGCTGCAGATTATGCACATAAACGCTGTGCATTTGGAGCACCCATTGGCCGACTGCAGGCAATACAGGTAAGGAAGTGCAAAAATGTTTTTCAAAAAAATTCACATGAAGTGTGTAATACTGTAATAGTTATCAATACATACCAAAACCAAAAGGCGATTTTGTTTGATGTGTATAACCTAATTTATTGCAAGCAAATCTTTAAATTTTCTAGTTCAAGCTTGCTGACATGGGAGTAGCCATAGAAAGCGCACGTCTGCTCACATGGAAGGCTTCACTTCTCAGAGATTCCAAGAAGCCCTTTACAAAGGTACACGAGCCTTCTTCACTGAGAAGCTGCACACCAGTATGTTTTTGACAGCTCTTCTTTATTTCTCATAGGAAGCCGCAATGGCTAAGCTAGCTGCATCAGAGGCTGCCACTTTCTGCTCACATCAGGTAAAAAAAAAAAAGAAAATTGCACCAGAAATTGAACTTTTAAAATTATACACTGTTTATGTAATTTCACTTTAAGGCAATCCAGATTTTGGGTGGAATGGGTTTTGTGACGGACATGCCAGCAGAAAGACACTATCGAGATGCTCGCATCACAGAAATCTATGAAGGCACCAGTGAAATCCAAAGACTGGTAATAGCTGGACAGATACTGAAAGAATACAAACAATAACACTGGTGACTCTAGGTGTGATTATAATCAGAAAGCCTGTTCTTCTGTAATGACTTAATCATTTTAAAAGCTTGTGTGAAGCTTTTCCAAGAACATTGTAAATAAATAGGCTATTTATGTTTGTGGGCGTTATGGCCATATCTCTTACCTCAAATCAACAGCTTGGTGACCATTGTGGATTCATATTTGAGAGTTTCAAACAAGCAAACAAGGATCTTGGGATTGGATTGTCACATAGGCCTATCAAAGAATTTTCTTTTAGCCAAATGATAAATTAATAGAGATTTTAAGATGCTAAATACTAAACATTGTGTTCATTGAAATGTATTCTGACACTATAGTGATAAACATATTGTGACCCAGCATACCGGGTCGTTCCACTGCCCTTTTGGTAATGTATCTCTATGGACATTTTGTATGTCTGGTCAGTAACCTTTGATCCTGAGCTCTGTTAAAAATGTTAAAAAGTAGTTTGGTTGAAAATGCTTACAAGTCACCACTAGAGTGCACTGTTGTGCCTTTTTAAAGTATTTGGAAAATTACAATAAGGAATATTATATTGTACTCTGTAATCAACAGAAATTGCAGTTTGTCTAAACTTGTGTAAAAAATTTTCTAGGATACTAGTTAATGCATTTTTTCAGAATTTTACAAACTTCTGTAACATACAGATTAGGCAGAGTATAATAAAGGAAAATATTTGTAAACCCCTGTATTTTTCCAAATTAGCTATACATTTTGTACAGTGCATCCTTCTGGTCCATGAAAAAGCTCTAATCTCTGCTCTAGACAGAACCCATTGCAATAAGTCAGTCCTGACTCTAATCTAAGTCAGCGTTACACATGTTTCAGAAGAGACCAGAAGCTCAATTACTTCATCAGGACTGATGTTACATGATGCTCAGCTTTTGTTTCTTTTAACAAATGGAGAGCAAAAACTCACCCACTCAGCAACTGGACTTCACAATAATGTTCAAATTAGCATTGCCTTTTATTTTATTACGATGATGAAGCCAAGCACACAGTAATAGTTAATAGTTTATTAGAAAAAATGTTTTATTAAAATACAAACAGACAAAAACATTGAACATGATGCCAAATGCTAGTCCTTCTTTTACACTGGTTGTGGCAGTGCACATTGATCCGACCAGGCCTCACTGTCAGCTGTACGCTCACTGTGGGAACCAATCTGAACCAGTGCACTGAATTAGTCCACTGGGACAAGCGAAACAATAGCTTTACAATGGGGGAGCTGAGATGCATCCAAACCCAACAACTGTACACAAATGTCAGTTTATCACAAAACATTTCAACCTTTGACAAATAAAATGATTTGGCAAGGTCATTTATTGCCTACTCTGTGGCCACTGTTTAATATTTTCCTTTAGAGACTTTCTAAAGGAAAATATTAAATTGTCTAAATTTTATTTCATGCTTCATCCTTCATCAGGCTAACAACTTAAAACGAGATTTCAGCATACTCTAGATTAAAACAAAAATCCTCGCTTTCTGACATTCACTGTGAAATGAGATGTCCAGATGCCTGAGCTCGGGTTGACTGAACACGTTAAAATAATGTCCTCTATCATAGACTACACGGAGTAAGAGTTTATACATAGTGCTTCTTATCAAAGTCTCCGTTCATTGAGAGGGGTTTAGTCGGTGTGTATTTGATGGGGTACGTGCCCCTGACGCCCTGTGTGAAGGAGCAGCACAGGAGCGTCCCCCCCAGCAGCAGGAGTGCAGTGGCCGCCCAGCCGATGTAGATGGACGCCCCTATCTCCCTCTTCTTGGACGGGGGGATCTGCGGGTTGTGAAAGTCCACGATGATGTTGTTGGCCATCCAGCAGAGAGGCACGAGCACAAACAGCCCGCTGACGATGTAGATGATCCCGCCAGCTTTCACCACCCTGGCCTTCACCACCTCGTCCTTTATGCAGTTGGTGCACTGTGCTCCCGCGACGGTGACTGTGAGCCCGACCACCCCGAGCACGGCCGAGATCACGCTCAGTGCGCGCGCCGTCTGGAGGTCTTGGGCGAGTGCCAGGACGGAGTCGTGCACTTTACACTGCATCTGCCCCGTGCTCTGGACCACGCAGGACATCCAAAGACCGTCCCAAATGGTCTGAGCCACCACAATGTTGGAGTCGATAAAAGCTGTAACCTTCCACATGGGCAGCCCGCAGGCGATCATCACCAGCAAAGAACCGGCCACACACAGGGCCAAACCGAGGAACTCCAGGCACGCGGCGAGCATGGTTCACGTATCCGTTTGATATCCTAGTTATCAGGCTGCTGTCCTCTGTCAGCTTTCTAAAATTTGGGTTCCCTGAGGTTGCAAACTTTTCATTTAAGGCGCCGCACACTAAAGGCGGCTTCTAAAATCCCAAACTTTGGTCCAATCAGCACACACTGCATCTCTGGTTCAGCCAATCAGAGAAGAGTAGCGGAGGTTTGCGTGTGGAACTGGCACGGCACTACAAGGGGTTTCACTTCATTTCCCTGGTAATTAGACTTTGATCGAGCCACATGCAAATTAATTATTGTTAATAGTATTAATAGTAATAATAATAGAATTGAACACATTTGACTCTAGACCCATTTTGCCCACACAGGCACACACACATACCCACAGGATGCTGTCGAGGACTAAACAACATGTTGAAACGCTCTATTGTGTTCTGGCTCTGCTGTTGAAATGTCCCCTCAACTCCATCTGTTTGTGTGTGTTTAAGAGGACCCCCCCTTTTGCCTGATTTCACCTGACACACATCCTCAGCATGACACACTCAAAGTCTCTGTAAACATCCTCATGTGTCCCAGTTTATGTGACCCTGTTTAGTGTTTGTGCTACTTTAAGAGATGTAGTGATAAAAGCTGAACCACACCTTTTCTAATTACAGTGATTATTTATGGGATGCACAATTAGGCCAAAGTTAGCCACAAACTCACTGATTGCACCCCCCTTACCGAATGCTTTAGACATTATTCAGTAATGTCTTAATCTGAAAGGATGCCAAGGGTATGTGTGTGGCAATAACTTTATGCTGAAACATTTATGTAAAGAAAAAAAAAGAAAATTCTGCAGCTAGTTCATCAGTGATATGCTCGTATTTCATGGCATATTATTTCATTATATTATATATTTTTTTTATATACAAATGCTTTTAATTTGCATTTGTGTGTATATATATATATATATATATATATATATATATTTTTTTTTTTTAAATGATTAAACTTTTAATTTGGCCTGGTTGTTTTCAAGCTGGTTCCTGTTCTGCACACAGAAAATCATCAAAAGCAGACAATCACTGACAACAGCTCACAGGTACTACCTGTGAAGTGTAGCCCTCAGCCAAAAAAATCTCTATACTTTTTTTTTTTTCATTTTTTGAAGGGGGAGAACATTCAAGAGCATGGTACAGGTGTTGAAGAATGCTCTCTGTCCACAAGGACAGACAATGACAATGTGTGAAGTGGCCTAGGACAAACTCAAACTTTATAAAACATTTTTCATACATAGAATGTAACAGAACATGCTTTACAGTGCATTAAAAACATTCCCACCCAATCTCCCTGACCCAGCCAAACAAACTACCCACAGTCACATATGCACACGCACCCCTCCACACACTCGCATGCACCAACACACACACACATAAAATACATAAGGCTGAGTACAGATAAACCAATGAAGCACCATCAGAGGAGCCGTCTGCACCCGGAGCAGAGTCAGCCACAGGGCACAGACTCAGGGCCCAGAGGAGAGACGAGGCACCAAACCTCCACCAGGGGCCCATGAGCCAGGGCCCAGCAGCCACAGCCAATCACCGCTCCTGGTACAGAGGGCTCCAGAGAGGAAATGCTCTTAATTTTGGCCTAATTAATTAACAACACCATTGTAATGTGGACACATCAGCTCTGCATCTGGAAGCCTCATTATAGGCCTACACCAATCACAACACAATGAATAGAAGAAACCTTTAAGTGGGCCGGTCACGTACACACTCACACGGAACACTGAGGCTTCAGAAAATGTGTTCCTGTTGACTGAATAACACAAGCGCAACAATCATAATCCTTCTGAAAAGTGTTCTGACTTGCAGCATGATGACCACTGATTAACATCCCCCTGTGCATCTGCAAGCACATCAGCCAGAGCACAGATGCTTCCTCTGCGATGAACAACAAAGTTTATATGTACAAACAAAAAGTTTTGTTTTGTTTTTTGACTTTTTGTGGGGGTTCAATAGGATTGTACACAATTTACAACAACAAACAAATTCCCAAACATTTTCCCACTGACAGAGGGTTCTACTCCAGAACGGTGTTTGATTGCCTACTTGGTACAAAGCACAACATATATTAGATCTGGGTTTTGAAGTATAGGCAAACCTTTTCGTATATTTGTCACAGTATATTGCTCTCATTAGCTAATAAAAGAAATGTACTAAAAGTCATCTCAATTTTGAACAATGTTGTGTTAAAAGAATACAGAAAACAGAATGGAGAGCCTGGTGGAAAATACTCAAAAACAAGTTGAACAGTTGAACCTCCACTGGAAACAGCGTGGGTGAAGTTAGGTGTTTACTTGCCAAGATGCTTTAGTCTCGTAATAAAAGTGACAAATCCATACAGAGGGTGAGGTGTGGGCAGCTGCAGACAGGTCAGAGAAGCTGCTTTAGGATGTCCTGTCTCTTATCACTTCCCCTCCTCACCATTGTTCCATGAGCCACAGAGAATACTCTCTCCTTCTCTCTGCAATACACGTTTTTATTATTCACAGTGAAAAGTCACCACCGGTTGAATTTTTTCAGAAGGGTGGATGTGTTAGGCCTTGACATATCTGTAATGTTGTCATCAGGTGGCATTGTTTTGCAAGTCTGAATTTTTCAAAAGGATACAGTTTGAGTTTTTGTGTTTTTGTGTCTTCATCATGGATAAATCATTGCCTTTCATTTAAAGTTACCAAAGCAAACTCATGGCTTTTTTGACAGTGACTAACTTGACCTGTCTAACAAAAGACACATTCATTGAGAAATGTCTAAAACACAAATCTTTAACGACTTAACTTTTTTCTTATTATCGTAGAAAAGGTTTCAGGGGTTGTCATCTGGACGGTGTTTGAAGATCGAGACGTTTCGGCTTCTATCCAGAAGTCATTGTCAATCATTGACTTCTGGATAGAAGCCGAAACATCTATTATCAACTTTGCTTCTCGATATTGAATGAGTGATACATGAAAGCATCTGCTCATAAGATGAATCATTCCAAATTACTCACTCTGGGTATTGTGTGTGTCATTGAGGAAGAGATGTGGTCACTAAACATGGAGGTTAATGGAGCTTTCATCATGACACAGTGACCCAGTCGAGGGAGTAGCCTGAAGACATGTGTCACTGCACTGGCCTGATAACGTGCAAAATCACATGGCTGTAGCAGGATGCACCTGTTGTATTTTCATTTTTTGCAACATCGCTCACCCCTATCACCTACAGTTGTAAACTTTTCGTATTATTTATTTGACTGAGCAACCATGTAGATATTTTGATGTGCAATATATTGCAATAAAACACTCTGTAAACAGTTAACAGTCAAATTAGTTTTACAAATAAAATATAAATTTGAACACATTTAAGTCATTTGTGATCTTCCTCCGTGTAACCAACATAAACACGTCATTCCTTTATATTATTCTGATGACCATGGGGGCCACTCCAGTGTGGGCTTGTTTTGAATCCTGGAGTCATTTTCTGGCCTTATCTGCAGCATCAGCCCATTTCCTGTGTGTCAGTATTATTTCCTGTCTCCATCCGACACAATCACAGAGGTAAACAAAATCAATCCATATCTTCTTCCTCGTTCTGTCTTCCAACAGCTCCGCTACTTTGAACACACTCAGTTTTATTTCTTTGACTTGAGTTCCCTTTTGAATTAGATAATTGCCATAATGGTGTTAGATGTGAGCGTTATATGCTGTTGACATTAATGTACTGACGTAGGTTTTTCTTGGTATTCACCTGAATTGTACTCTGAATAAATAAAAGTAATGAGTTTCCTTTGCTTCCTTGGTTTTCCTTCCCTGCTCTCCATCTCCATTGTGTCCAAAGGAAAGGAGAAACAGCATGGTCAGAACAATACATACTTCCCCATGTGTGATGGGGCTGAGACAGGGATGTATTACAAATGACGTGTCCTGGCCTTATGCATGCGCTCACGGGATCCACTTGTCAGTACTGGCGTTTAATATACGGTTGTTTCACTCAGCAGAAGTGACTCAGACAGTAGCTTCTCTTCAGCTGTAACTTGCTCCTGTCATTGTTGTTGGGTAGACCAGCTGTTTTGTGTAATACTCTCTTTGTTAGCAGTGTCCTGGCAAAGAGGCAGCTCATTCATCAAACATCAGAGAATCCATGGGACAATTCACATTACATGATCACACATTGTCAAGTACTCCTTAAAAACATAATATAAGTAGGAACCTCAAATAAAGCAGCTTCAACATGAAGAACATTCTTCCAAAACATTAGTCTATTGTTCATATTTAGCACAACCAATTTGTTAATTTTGTTCATTCATGTTAAAGGTACAGCAACACTGAAGCCCTTTTTATTTTTACCCAACTCTGTTTGTTCTCCGGAGACAAGCCACATGTGGAGGATCCGAGAGCTCAGGTTGGTCACAACATTATAATGTCAATGAAGGTAGTCAGTCAGATACCAGAGTAGTCCTAATATGGCCCAGAGAGGTCCAACTAAGTCTCTCATAGTGCACACAATGATGTGTGAAGGCTTTCGAGTTTGTCATAATTCTCAGGGCTCCGTGACACAGTGTATAAAGCATGTAAGACCTAAGATAATGTACGCATGTATAAAACATCTTCATAGTCTTATATGGGAAAAAGCATACACAAGCTTCTTTTTTGCCCCAGAAAGACAAGGTTTGGTCCTAAAATTACAAAAATAAAAAATCATCAAATTTCTCACATTTCACCACATATTCTTACACCATTTGTGAAAGATATGGCAAGAAAGTGATTCATCCATTAAAAAAGCAAGGTATATATATGTGGCACACTTAATGTCAAACCTCATGAAGTGATATGAGTAGGTAGTTTTGAAAGACTAGAAAGAAACCAGGCCTCACACAAGATTTTCCCGTTTAAATGTCATTTCGATATCTTGATCAGACTTATGGTGTGCGTGTAAGTCTCAACAGGCCTATATCATATCAAGTCTTGTTAGAAGAGCAGGTCTTATTGTGTGCCTCCCACCAGAAGCAGCTGGGGTGGTAGCACAGGAAACACACTGGGTTATGGTGGCCTGTTGCCGCCTCTTGCCCCTCGTTCTCATCATTGTTCCACGGGTGTGTTCTCCTCTGCCTCCCTCGCCTTCTGACTGTGACGTTGTATGCCGGCCTATTCTCTCCCTTTGCAACGTATATCACCTCCTGTCTCTGACCACCAGCCCGTATCTGTGTCCCACACCAGCACTTTACTTGGAGATTAGCAAGTGTCTGACAAACAGGATGCTGGGATGTGATTGACATGTTTAAAGGGATGCACTGAATGTGGGGCAGCTGTTGGCTTCTGGCTGTTTACAAAGACATTCTTCCTCAAACTACAGTCTCCATTTGAATAAAGCACACTAACATTTACATTGTTAGGGGTGGTATGCAAGCTTAATTCCATCATTTGTTCATTAATTCCTTTACACACTGATCCACATTTAGGTGGGTAGCATCAAATAGCACGTGTCAGCACATAATGCTCTATTATTTGTCGCATTTAGACCTGTTTAGATCAGATATGTGTTGGTTTTTAGCACTATATTTGTAGTTTTAAAAATATGTTTATTTTATTTATTTATTTATTTATTTTAAAGCCAATCAAACCATAAAAAATAAAGAGGAGAGAGAAAATGAACTAATGACTAATAAAATCTTGGATGTTGAGTCTTTATACCACTGCAGTATGCTCTTATTGATAACTGATAATCTTCTTTTCTCAAAATCAGTCAAAAATAATGCAGGCCTGTTTGAATTTTTAAAAAGTAGACTCTGCATATTAGATGTAGTTAACTGGGTCACTTGTTCATGTCGAGATAACAGAGTAACATCTCCCCCTTGTGGCGCCATCACTGAACTGCCATTCTTTTGTTCACCGTAAATAAAAAATCCCGGTCCGCTCCACTTGTCGTGAGAAGCTTTGGTCCAAAAACGCTTCAGGGGATGCTCACTGTTATGTGACGAGGTCGTTTTCTGCACGTGTGCGTCCATTGCTGTGCGGGCCGCTTGCTGTGCGCAACTGGGCAGCAAAACACCAGCCGCGTCTCCTGCAGAAGCAGCCCTCTTCTTCCAGTAGTTCGGACGCATTTGATACCAACTGTGCCCAACATGTCTGGCAGCAGGTACAGGAGCCGCGCGCCCCGAGCAGGTGAGCCTCACGTGTAGCATCAGCTCCGACATCAGAGTTTGTTTGTTAAACGACTGTCCTTCTGTGTGTGATGCTGGACGTGCCCCTGCTGAACCGCTGCTTTCTCCTGGAATGTGACTTTATGGCCCGAAGATGCCGAGGTAGGCCACTTTCTTGGTTGCATTGGCTAGCATTCTACCCTAGCTTGTAATGTGATGAGTGATTTATATTTCTGTAGACTGTATCAGCTAATACAGGCCTACTGCAAATGCTTTTTTTAAATATACAATTTGCGTGATAGCCCACAGCAATAATGAACATAACATAACATAGGCTGTTCCGAGTAATTTATCTACAATTTATGAATAATCTAATTTACAAATGTATGAATAAACCTGCAATAACAATGATAAACCACAACAGGCTCTACAGGCAATTCGCCCTGCACTTACTGTAGATTTATGAATAATCCTTAATAAACTACAATCTACTTCTTTTTTATTTCTTTTTTATGCCTATATAATATATATATATTATATATATATATATATATATATATATATATATATATATATATATTCTTTTTATGCCTATATAATATATATATATATATATATATATATATATATATATATATATATATATATATATATATATATATATATATATATATATATATATATTAAGGCTGCATGATATTGGAAATTATTATACAGCTATTAAGATCGGCGATATTGATATTATTGCGATATTTAAATACAGTTTTTGACTAAGGCTGAAACAAACCATTATTTTAGTAATCGACTAGTCAGTGATTATTTCTATTGTAGACTGAGACTTTGAATAAACTATAAACATAAATAATAAACTATAAACATTTTTAACCAAATAAATGTTGAAATATTGTGAATGATGCCTCCTAGATAGAGAATATTTAAGAATAAAGTGAGGGTTTAGGGAAATCAGAAATGTTTTTTCTTTTTGAATGTTTGAATTTTCCCTTTTAATGTTTTCATTTTAAAAATAGAACATTTCTATCAGATGTAAGACTTTTGTGTTAGTGCAATATATATTTTGTTTGTTGTGATATCATTATTGCATCAGACAGTATTGCAAAATCCATACTTTTGCAATATATTGTGCTGCCCTATATATTATATATACAGAAGATGGACAATAACTTAGCACTTACTTTGGGTATTTATTATGGTTTATAAGAGAGGGAGAACCATGTTTTTACACAGCAGTCTAATTTGTACTTCTCACTTGTGCGTCTTCCTCCATGTCATATTAGATGGCAGTGCTCAGGCTTAGTCAGACCAGAGAATACAGACGCCTCAGCAGTCTGGGTTGGTGTATTTTTGTGAATTGTGTGTGGGTGCAACTTATCACAGCTTGCAAAGACACAAAGTAAAATGCATTTGCATGAAATATAATGTAATGTACTTTAGTCATGAATGTATTTTGCATTAAACAACACTACATCTTTACTGGAACTATAATAGATCATAGTTTATTGTAGATGCGTTCTTACTCTTTCTTATTCCTTCAACTATATTCAACATTTGACCTGTAGTTTGTTTCCCAGGCTCTGGTCTGTCATACAGAATTATGAATACTTTAAAAACATCATGACTTTTACTGTATTCACTGACTCTCCGAAATCTGTGTTTTCTAGGAAAAAGAGTATGTTGGGTTTGCTTCACTGCCCAATCAATTGCATAGAAAGTCAGTCAAAAAGGGATTTGATTTTACACTCATGGTTGCAGGTAAGAACACCTTAAAGGTGCATGTCTGATGGAGGGCACGCCACCCGTTTGTCTCCATGAAGAAATTATTGCTTTGGGGTGCACTCTGCACAGATCTTGTCTGTAACTTGGTCTGGTGACATCACAGTTTGTCTCCATGGGGAAAGATAAGTTAAATTCCATATGGTGGAACATTTCAAGCAGAGCAACAATATCTCCATGGAGAAAAGCAGGAGGATTTTATGTTAATGTATTCAGTGTCTACCAATGGAATCAGTGTTTTTATATTTGTACTGTAATGTGAAAAAAAATTGAGAAAAAAAAATCCTGTGTATACATATGGTTAAATATATATTGAATTAACCACTAACACACACTGCAGCGTTAATTCTCTAAATCTTGGCCATATTTGTGTTCTAGGTGAGTCTGGCCTTGGTAAATCAACTTTAGTAAACAGCTTGTTCCTGACAGATCTGCATAAAGACCGAAAACTTCTCAACGCAGAGGGTGAGGCACCTGTCTCTTAAAGAGCGTAATATTGTGCACAAAATGAATCAAGCTAACAAAGTGTGTCCTTTTATTAAGAGCGAATCAGTCAGACAGTGGAGATCACCAAGCACACAGTGGACATTGAAGAGAAGGGAGTGAAGCTCAAACTAACTATAGTGGACACGCCAGGGTTTGGAGATGCAGTCAACAACACTGAATGGTAACAGCCAGTAAACATTGTGAACAGGGTTATCTGCTCTGCTGAAATGTGCACAAATGCACAAATACAGTTTATTTTATTTGAGGGCAAAAGAAATCTTACAGAAATATTGAAACTATTGTTGCTGAGCGCTTTTCAAACACGTGTCAAGTGTTTTGTAAGAGCTCATGATTCACTCTCTGGAGGCACAGTGTCTCAGGAGCAGAGCACCTACAGCCTGAGACCACTCACGCATTCATGCAGGCAGGTGGGTGAGCTGTCCTTTCAGGCCTGCAAAGACACTGTACAATGTGAAAGCAAACAGCTTCTGCTGCTCCACCATCTTTGCCAAATTTATCTGCTAATCATGATGCTAGGTGGAAGATAAGTTATTTATGAACTCCTATAACAAATCTGGTCAGAGAGTCGACCTACTTTCCATGGTAAATAAATAAAACATCCATTGTGTTTCCCAGTTGGCGGCCAGTCACAGACTACATCAACCAGCAATTTGAGCAATACTTTAGAGATGAGAGTGGTCTCAACAGGAAGAACATCCAGGACAACAGGGTGCACTGCTGCCTCTACTTTATACCTCCATTTGGACATGGGTAATGCATTATGGGTCTATAATAATGGGTCTACATTATTGTATTTGTTTTTTACCTTATATATAGTTGTACCATAAAGTGTCTTTTGGCCTACAGGTTACGCCCAGTTGACATGGAGTTCATGAAGATACTACAGGATAAGGTTAATGTAGTCCCACTCATTGCTAAGGCCGACTGTTTGACCCCCAGCGAGATAAAGAAGTTTAAAGAGCGGGTAAAACCTGAGTCATTACATTAGCTGCAAAATGTACTTAATCATTCTTTTAAAAAATAAAAAAAATTAAGTGACACACATTATTATTATTTTCAGCATTCATCAAATCATTGTGCTACATGGGTAGATGATTTGCTGTGTCACTATATGCGATTGTCTAATCAATTAGACTTTATTAGAAGACTTTAACTATTTGCTATGGACATCTAGAAACGTGCTGAAAAGATCTGGGAGAACTCTCAGTTGATTGGTAATTACAGTTATTGTTTGTAATGTTGTCCTTGGAGTGTGGGTGATTAGATTTGTATTCAGTTTCCGTTCTTATTTTAGCAGCGAGTGACTCAAACATGTTACTTGTGCTCTCTTTATGGTGACATTTGTGTTGGCCAGCGATTTGTATTAATAAGAGCCGATTGCATTTGCAGCTGAGGGAGGAAATAGATAAGTGTGGGATTAAGATCTACCAGTTCCCAGACTGTGACTCTGACGAGGACGAAGAGTTCAAACAGCAAGATAGAGAACTGAAGGTGAGCCCTCTCCTTAAATGTGCTTACTCCAAGTGATGTGGTTCTGCCTTTATGAATATTACATTAAAAGGCTCTTGGTGTGTTGTGCAGGAGAGCACTCCATTTGCAGTGATTGGCAGCAACACAGTGGTGGAGGCCCGGGGTCAGAGAGTGAGAGGCCGGCTGTACCCGTGGGGCATTGTGGAGGGTGAGTGAGTACAGAATTTCTCGTCATACATCACAAAATGTATGCTGATGGTTTCCTGTTTACAGTGGAGAACCCCGCCCACTGTGACTTTGTGAAGCTGAGGACCATGCTAATAAGGACTCACATGCACGACTTGAAGGACATAACCAACGACTGTCACTACGAGAACTACAGGGCGCAGTGCATTCAGACCATGGCCAGGTGTGAGGAACAGAATGTGAACATGCACATGCTCAGGTCACAGTCACGTTTATAATCAGAACTTTAAATGCTATGAATATTATCAGGCACTCTGGCTGTCTCCATCACATAACACTTTGTAGTAACTACACTTTTGTTAGCCTTTACAAAGCATTAGCAAAGGCTTGATTCATAATTAACAACTAGTTTAATAAGAATGAAGTATGAACTCCTCTGCTGTTGCAACAAATTGAGTTATTATTGAGATATTTATTGATTGATTGATTGATTTAATTATAATGCAAAATTCCTATAATCATGGAATTTGATTAATAATTAATAATTAATCCATAGAGCTAGATTGTACTGTTGTATCATTGAACAATCATTTTCTTTCTTTCTTTATTCGTTTATTAGGACAGTGTACAGTTACATTAAGCACAATGGCAGAGATGCTTGTACCAGATTCTAGCTTCACAGCTAATTTCCATCTGTAGTCCTCAGGGGGAGGGGTCAACAAGAATTATTTACATATTTCAACACTGTTCTGTCATTGTTTATCATTGTTTACAGAGTGTTGTGGCGCTTGTGTGGTTTTTAGGTTGTTTTAGTATCGATGCACGGATACTAATCAATACTTTAACAAGTATTGAAACTAGATACTCATTTAAACATGTATTGGTACTAAGAAAAAAATCACATTAATAGGCCACACTGTGGAATATTATGCACAAAGGAACAACATTATTGTTATTTTTGTCTTTATTTTGGCTAAATAGTTACACTGTGGGGGTTTAAAGACCCTACTGTTCTTTTATGCTGAAAATACATTATATTGTCTAAAATCATCATGTTATTAAATTAATATTGTATATGCCTTTTCCTTAATATCAGATTTTAGACAACACTAGTGTATTTGCGTTATGAACTATGATTAACACGATCACTAATTTGTATTTATTACAGTAAAATGAATTCGGACACGAGAGTGGAGAGCCCCATTCCCATCTTACCTCTGTCCACACCAGACGTAGAGACGGAGAAGCTCATCAAAAAGAAAGACGAAGAGGTGATTTACTACAATAGCACATTTAATAATCCCTGGGTGGATAATACATTGAACTGGGGTTTATGTAACGCATGCTGATGAGAAGGGATGACCCACATGTAATCTTATGTAAGCTGTGTCTCACACACCTTCTTCTGTGTTTGTCTTGTGTTGTCTTGTTGACGCTGCAGCTGAGGAGGATGCAGCAGATGCTTCAGAAGATGCAGCGGCAAATGCATGAGCAAGACCTGTGACTGATGTCAAACTAATCTGTTTCCAGTGGTGGAAAGTTACAAAGTGACAGTAAAGTAAAAGTACTGTACTTAAATTTGATTTTTAGGTATCTGTACATTAGGTAGGATACCTTTTGACTTTGTTTGACTACATCTGAGAGCAGATTTCTGTACTTTATATTCCACCACATTTTTTGACTGAACTGGAAACTGGACTTTTAGGTTTTGTGTTTTGCACATTCATGAGGACACTCTGACTAAAGGTTTTGAGTTAACGCCTGCAGTTTTGAGCCAACAAAAATATTTGGGCCTTCATAAAATTTACTGGAAAATTTACATTTATTATTGCTTTTGTTGATCAAAAATCAGCACACTTCTTAATCATTATCACTCACGTTTAGTGCTTTAATAGTTCTCAAAATGCTTTTATTTTTTACTAAAGTACATTTTACTTAATAAGAGTTTCTTACATAATACTTCTGCTTTATTTTGTGGTCCTGTATCTGTACTTTTACTTAAGTAACAAACTTCCACCACTGTTTATTACACAGCTATAACCTGTGATTGATGTTAAACCAATCTATTACACAACATAATAATCACTGACAGATATAATGTCTCTAAACAATTTCAGCATGCAAGACCTGTAGGAATGTTGTTTTTATAGCAGTCATTAGCCAAGTGAATAAGAGAAGATGTGCACTTTGTTAGGCCACGGTAGATTTGTCTCGTAATGGACTTAATGTTAGTTTTTGCACTTTTATTTGCAGTGTTTTTATTTCAACATGTGCTTTTGAATATGAATTATTTCCATTCTGAATGACCCAATGCCTGAAAAAGTTGTGATGGCATCTACATAAAACTCTTTTGGTTTGAATACCACAAGCCTGCTAAGGACATTCATTTTCTTGCGTTGGCTGTATCTTTTTTGGCCAAACACAATTGAACCAGGGTAAAAGCCACACAATGTTTTGTATTGTATTTATTGTGAGTATTTTAATACTAGGTGTTGTGCATGAAAACCTATTCGACATTTTGTATAATGTTAAAGGGATTATTTGCAATAAAGAATTTAAAAATAAAGTTATGAGTTGAGCTTGAAAAGCCTATACAGTGTCTCCCGTCTGAAGTACAGTAAGCCCCTCAGCAAAGTTTCTGTCTGCCATGACCTCAACAGTGGGGTTTTGCCTCTTGTCCCACGTCCGGGAGCGCTGTGCTAGTAAATATTTCTGTGAGGGGCTGGTCCCTCCTGAAAGGCAGAGTCTTCACGGGGATTGAGCGCTGCGCTGTGGAGCGAGCTGTGACTGGGCTGAGACTCCTGTACGACCACCAGCAGCTGTGGAAATGGAGCGGGGCGAGAAAGAGGAGAGCTCGTCCCAACAAAACACAATATGGAAGCAGTTTCAAGCCAAAGCCAAGCCGTTGCTCAGTCCCAAACTGGGAACACGGGAGTCCGAGGACAAAAAAGAGCGAGGTATGCGAATGTTCAAGAAGATTAAATGGAAGCAGAGCACTGCTTTGGATCGGGTGATTTCCTCCTCTCAGCCCGACCTGCTTTTTCCCGACGACGCGAATTTGGACGCTCCAGCGGGGGACAATGTCCGCGCTCATCCCTGTCCACGGCGCCCCTCCAGCAGCACGAACAAGCCCACTGTGGCACAGCTGTTGCACTGCCACCACAAGAGCTCGTCTCTGGGCTCTGCGTGCATGGAGGGTCTGTCGGAGCCCCCCAGTCGGGAGGACAGCGGTGCAGGCGAGGGGCAGGCGGCCGCTGCGGCGCCACAGCCGCTAACAGTGGAGCAGCAGGATGAGGACGCACAGGTGAGATGGACCACTGCAGACCCACTGCTGATGTGAAGCATTAGCATCATACTCACAGCCTTTTGCAGTCAAATTACATGCCTATTCAACAGCCTATCTGTTGAACTTAGGGCAGCTGCCATCTTTCCTCAATGCTGGAGTACTTTGTGAAGCTGCATGATGAGTCACGTCCCCATCTTCTCAAATTTACCTTTAGATAGTTGCAACATTGCACATTAAATTAAATCAAGCTAGACCTAGTGTTTAACACAATACAGCTTCATGGGAAGAGGCTGGTGGTCAGTGCGCTTTTAAGAAGTGTCAAGATGACATGTGTAAGAAAATGCAGAGCAGCAGCTTATACATACAATGATGCACATTAGAATGGTTTAAGTTATGTTTGGGTTGAACAGTTAATTATATCTATTATTAATTATAGAAATTCTGTTACAGTGTGAAAAAGGGTTGTCACATGCATTGAAAATCAGATTCTAATCAATACTAAAAGTAGCGAAACTAGATACTTAAGCAACTATTGATACTTTTAAAAAGCACACACAAAATCTGACATTTGCTGAACCGTTTTAGAATGATATTGAGCTTTATCAGAACAAGTATACAAGCACATGGTAACATTAAGAAAGTACTAATATTTGTGTTGAAAATATAGTCTAATGTCTTGAAAGGAGCATTTTTAAAGTATCGCTGTGTATTGAAATTTGTATTGAGTATATTCCTTATATTGAAATCAAGTTTGGTATTTTAATATCATGACAGCACTAGTATGAAATAGGGCTGGCTGGTGATGAAAATCGTATTGCGACCTAATCCTTGTGATGTTCTGCTATTTGGTCATATCATGATTTAGTAATTCTCTGTTTAATGCACCTCTGTGCTCACAGAGTAGCACAGATGCTTTTCCAAACTCCTGCCTCCTCTTACTCATGTTAAAAGGATCTACAATCACAACTGAACCTGTGTTTCCAGTGCTTTAACATGCAGATAGGGGCATAATCAAATATTTCTCTTTCTCAGTTTATGGACAGGCCATGTCTCATGTTCAGGTCAGAACCTCCAGAAGTCCAGGCTCACAGAGGTGCAGAGGCTGCACTAGCACTGATTCATGATGGCTTCAGGTGCTGGGCTTTAGATGGTGACCATACACATCAGACATAGGACGCCGAGGTTTAAACACTGTGGATTTCAGCAGTGAAACTGGCAACACAAATGGGAGACTTGTGTTAGACTCATTCTGCTCTCTGACTGAATAGAGGTAAATTAACATAGCAGTTATTAACTTATCAACTTGCTGCTAATGGCAGGGAATCTTCCTGTCCTGACATTAGTTTCATTGTCAGAATCAGAATCAGAAATGGTTTATTGCCATTGTCAGTGATCAAAATTCACAAACTTGCTTCGGCGTAAGGTGCAACATAAAACAATGAATAAAATATAATAAAATTGCCAGTGATGTCCAACAGCATCTTAAGCACGTGAAGCCTAACAAATCAACAGGAGTGCATCCACGCACCCTCAGAGTCTGCGCAGAGTAGCTTTCGATCTTACATTTTATCTTCACTCTGTCCCCATCAAGTGCCAAAATTCCATCTATGTGGAAAACCTCTTGTTTAGTGCCCATCTCTAAGAAGTCAAATGTGAGTGGCACTTTGTCTAATCTTAGACCTATTGCGCTGACATCACATGTTACGAAATGCTTTGAAAGAGTGGTTCTATGTCAGCTAAGGAAGCAAGTAGCACCTTTTCAGGACCTACTACAATTTGCTTACAGAAAATGTGTGAGTGTAGATGATGCTTTACTTTGCATGCTCTACACAATATACCAACACCTGGAAAAAAAAGGCAGCTCTTTTCTCTGAATGCCTAAGAAACAATTTTACACCAGCAGCTCAAACACTTTGTACACATTTTGTTGTTATTTATGCTCTCTTATTGTACACTGACGCTACAAGGGTCTGTAGCAGAGTCCATAACGTTGTCTAATTGTGATTTATTGTGTTGTGTACATGTGTGTATGTAATTTCCATCCATCCATCTATTATCGGTAAAAGTTATATTTGATTTGACCATGTCAAACTTGTATCTGGGGAGATTAAATAAGCATTTCTTTCAAAATACACATAGCTTAATATCTTAAATAAACATAATACATGGCTTTGCAGATATTTATCTCTACACACCATTGGCAAAAAGTATCAATATGGGTTAAACATTTATTTTTTTAATTTAACTCTTTGAAGTTAACCAAGTGTATTGAACCTGAGTGCTATTCAACTGTTTTTGTCTGTTGTAATGTGGCTACACCCAAGTGACCTGGGGAGACTTATCACCTTGTGCCATGACACCTTTGTAACCCCAGCGTCATTAGGCTTATTCACTGAAGGATTAGTACTCAACCAAACAGAGGATCTCCATTGGCTCCTCCCACTGCTCTCCTGCAGCCTTTCTTCCTTTTTAACCACAGTCTTTCCTTACACATGGCTGACCAGGGCTGGTTTTCATGAACTCTTTTGGCTGTGTTTCTTTGGGCATAGACTTTGTGTATGCATACTGGGTCTTACCTGTTCTCATGTCGCTGTAAATCGTCTTATTCTCAGAACCTTATTCAATCACTTTGTCTGTATAAATATTGCTGCACTGTGATTGATCCTGGATCGTTTTGTAAGCGAAGCCTCGGTGGCAGAGTCCCATCAAGCTATACGTGGCCTGCTCCGCTGTGCTTCGGCAGATGAGTCCTTCCTGGTCTCAAGATGTGGACGCCTGCTGGCGGTGAGGGCATTGACTTTACTTTACTTAAAATGTAGTCCAAATAAAGTGTTTCCAGGCGGCCTTGATTACAGTCTTGTCTTGCTTTTATTCTCCTTTGGCGAGGCTGCTCTCACAAATAGTTCAGTATATTAAGTTCAACTGTGTATGCTTGGAGACATTTTTGTACTTCCAAGTATGTTGTGTATATTATATACTATATATAATCATTTTCTTTTTGTTTTTCCAATTTTTCTAGCCTGAAGGCTTTATTTGCATTTGCATATTATTTGCATATTTGCAAATGCTTCGCATTTTATCGAAACTGAATCAAAATCGCAATTTGAATGGACGCAATTAGCAAATCGCATAGGCAGCAATAATTTCCTTCACAAACAACAAAAAAATCCTCTTTTATTCAACATAAAAGCTGCTAACCCTGTAGTTTAGATTTGTTAAAGCATGTTCTGAAACACACAACAAAAACACAACAAAACCCTCTAAAACGCATCTAAAAATGTCAAAAAGCAACAAAACGTAAACAAAAGCAACAAAAAGGAAAATTAACGCTAAAAAAAAAGTGAGAATACGCAACCATCATACGTGACAAAAAACGACACTGAATGTTACAAAACAGTACTAAAAGTAACAAAAACGCGACTAAAAGTGGCAATAACGTGACAAAATTACGGTCTGAAACTCGTCATTCTTTTATAGTTTGTCAGTTCATATTTCAGTCTTTTTCTCAATTGTCTTGGTTGTGTTTAAAATGTGAACTTTGACCTGAATCCCATTATTAAAACTTAAATCACAAATATAATTGCAATTGCGGTCAGAAACATTGCGTGAAATGGGGAGAGAAAAGGGATAGACATTGAGTCTAGGGCAGGAATTGAAGTGACAACATCGCATTGGTAGCAAATCGAATCACAATTAGATATTTTTCCAAAAACGTTTAGCCCTATCAAAAAGTCACATTCACTGTGCAACTATCTATCTATCTATCTATCTATCTATCTATCTATCTATCTATCTATCTATCTATCTATCTATCTATCTATCTATCTATCTATCTATCTATCTATCTATCTATCTATCTATCTATCTATCTATCTATCTATCTATCTATCTATTATGACCAATAATTAAAGATGTCACATTTTTTGGTCATAATGCCAATAATCGTTAAATCATGATATTCCTTTGTGAACTCCCTAATGGAAACTATACAAACCATGGCCCCAACTCTTTTTTTGGTATTACCTTTGTTGGGTCACCATTAAATAATGCCTGAAATAATTTGTGTATTTATAGTCCATTATTGCCCTGTTTGGCCCTGGAACATAGTCAGCAGATCTTCTATTTTTCACACTGTTGCACTTCTTCGTGGGTGTTGTGAATAAAATCTGTCAATGTGCTTGGCTCTCTCTCTCATTCTCTCGTTGTATTGATTATTGTTGTCTGTCCTGGCAACATTATTGATGTTAATGATCTCTTGAAGCTGGAACGTCATGTTATAGAGTGAGTGGTGTGGCTTTGAAGGAGATTTATGATAGTGCTGCCTGTTGCTCACGCTTTATGGCCAACGTGCTGTCGACTTCACTGTAAAGGCGGAACGTAAAAATCAGATACATTACTCTGTGGTACTTTCAGCCTTTGTTTGGACAGACACACTCCATCTGTGTATCAGCTCTGAAGAAACATGGAACCATATGTTTCTTAGTAGTATTTATTAAAATGTGAATGTGTGCTATTATACTGTATATAAAGACAGTCGTATAAAAAGACAGTTGGACTGTATACAGAATTTAAATAGCTTTTACAAAAACAGCAATTATGGCTTTACTTTTGCTAAAATGCCCCATCATAGCACAGAAGTTAAAGTGTATTGATCCCATTGATAGTGAGATTGGATGGGAGTCAAACCAGCAGCGTTTATATTACAGGAATAACTGGACCTCCAGAGTTAACGAGCAGCTTACTGTGGATTAAGTTCTGTGGCACTAAATCAGGAAGCAAAGTACAAGGATGAGAATAGTGTCAGATCAGGAGGAAGCCCTCAGCCACAGTGATGTGTTTTTAATAGGTGAGTGTGTTTGCACACATTAAGCTATTGCTTGATCGGCCAGATTCCATCCTGTGCCAAAATAGTCTATCTATAGATACCTTTGCCTCACACCACAGTTCACATGATAGATGAGATAATCTATGGATTACTTTTAATGTGTGTTTCCTCTCTGTCTATGTCATATCTACCGGATTTGACATCTGCTCAGGCATTATATACCATCTTAAACAACCACTGACATTTTAAATGTGTGTCTAAATAAGTATAACATTACAAAAATAAACATAAACATTCAACAATAAACATTGTCTTTGTTACTAGCATTATAAAACAAGTCCAATCATCTTATTAATAATGTACTGGATTTAGTCCAGTTATCATCAGATTGAGCTCATCCAAATCTAAACATTCAAAACATTAGTATATTAGTTAGTAGAAGGAATGTCAAGATTTTTCAGTATAATTACGATTATCCGGGCCACAATATAATTGCATTTTAGAAGCAAAAGTTATTTTAGTTCAATCTACAAAATATATATACATAAATATAAAAAGCTTTTATATCTGGCTGTTCATAAAGTTTGATTTCATAAAGCTAGTCACATACTAGAGGAATTGTGAGAAAATGAAGTATTAAGTACACTAAAAGATGACATTGTGACATCCCTAGTCAGTAGAAGTACAATTATATACTTGCTAGCATCAGGAATTATTTGGTTGTGCAAGGTGTAAATCTTTAAATCACACGTTTATAAATTTATGAAACACATTTTCATTTGGCTGTTGTGCAGTAAATGTTCACATTGACTGATTCTCTCACCATTAGACCCTGATACACTCCACCAAGAAATAACAACAGATGTGAAGTTAATAGTTAGCAATAGCATTAGTTTTGCTTACACTGGTCAAGTATAGCTATTGGTGTTACGTTCAAACGTATATAGTCAAAGTCAGGGACGTTTTTAGACCTATAAAACCTATAAAATATTTTCCATTGACTGGTCTGATTGTATATTAGTTTCCTAAACAAAATCCCTGTTGTTTGTATGTGTTGATGACTTATTTGCACACATAAACATTTGCAAATGCATCTTATGAACCGTAGTCCCTCTCCTGTCAGCCCCACGCTGCACAGCGCAGCCCTCAGTCTCTTCTGATCAGACGTTATAGATTAAATCTTGGTCTTTTAGGCTTTAGCCTTTTGCCTACATGTATGTTATAACTTGAGAATATGGCAAGTGATGTTAGAATTCAGGGAGTTGTGTTATTGTTGTAGGCTATTCCTCATTTGTCATCTAACCATTCATTAACCAGTGACTCAAATCAGGGTTTATTGCAGGCTATAGCCGACACAAATGATATACCCAGCCTCCGATGTTACATTTTATTACAGAAGAAGAATATAAAGTATTTAGTGCATACCATGTATTTTTATGTTGATGGTCCAGGCTCTATGTGCACTTTAGGTTACACATGCCATAGACTGAATTGTCTGTAGCTTCAGGTTTTAATGGGTTTATAATAGTCCTGCACGTTTATTCTTTGTTTAGCTACTCATTGTCCTTTATGAAGCCTTAACTGGTGTATAGTGCCTTATCTGCAAACTCTGAACACAGGTTTGCTCAGACACACAGTCTGGTTAATTGGGCAGGTTACATGGTAACTGACCCTTTGTGAAATCCAACACTTTCCTCCAAAATCCAAAGGGCAGCCCCAGAAGTATTGTGAGAATTCTTATAAAGCAGTGGTTCACAAACTGCGGGTGAGGGTCTAAAAGGGTGATTCTAAGTCCAGGGCATTGGATTTAGCTTATTTGATTGCAAAATGTTGCATAACAGAAACAGGAAACAGGTGAAACCCATGAAAATAATTTTGAACAGCTGTACATAAAGGGTAAACCTTTCAATATATCAAGGCCAGCTGGCTCTATTTAAAAAACAAAACAAAAAAAAAAACACAGACTTAATACCCACCAAACTTTCTTGAGGGAGGACCCCCAACCCCCCACACTTTAATTAGCAACCATTTGTAGTGTGTAATGTTGGGATTCAACTTCCAATTGTGCTCAGAGGCCCAGACACTGTAAATACAAGCATGAGTACTTAAATCCTCAATAACTTCTTCTCGGTAATGCTTTAAATCATATTAGTCATAATGATGAGTTTATATTTGACTTATTATAAAATAAATTATGTTTTAATCTTTTGATGCTCAGCCCACCCATTCAAGAAATCCTAGAGATGTCCCTGATCAAAGTAATCACTGTTGAGTTCATGCTCTTCAACATCAGAGTTGATGCAAGCTGCGTGTAGTAAATGGACACAACATCAGCTAAACAGCACTTTGGTGATTGGCAGGAAGCGCTCGTGTAATTTCCTGTTAGTGGTGACTCTAGAGACTATTTGTCTGCAGATATGGTGCAGACCCGATAAGTCTTATTCTTGAACCTTCAGCTTCTTGAATTTTTTTATTTCTAAGTTAGTAGCTTCATATGGATGTAGATCTGATATATCATGATTTATTATGTATTGAATGTATTGTGCTGCTCATTTTAATTACTGTGTGCATGTTTTTAGGGGGTGGCCGCCAGTGGAGCAGGAGCTGGGGGCACTCAGGATCGAGTGTCCAGTGCCGGGATGTACAAGCTGGAGATTGAGTTGAAGAGGGGTCACAATCTGGCAATTCGAGACAGAGGAGGTAGACTACAACCTGTTTTTCCCCCTCTGTTTTTATTGATTGTATTGATCTGTGGAAATTAGAAATTCACATTGTTCTTCTAGGTACCAGTGATCCTTATGTGAAGTTTAAGCTTGGAGGTAAAGAAGTGTTCAAGAGTAAAACAATCCACAAAAATTTGAACCCTGTGTGGGATGAGAAGACAACTTTGTTACTGGATACTTTATCTGAGCCTTTGTATATTAAGGTAAAGAAATGTGTACAGCTTTTTATTCTACAAAATGTACTATAAATTGCAACAGCGTTCTATGTTCTCAAGGTTTTTGACTATGACTTTGGCCTTCAAGACGATTTCATGGGCTCAGCTTACCTGTACCTGGAATCTTTAGAGCAGCAAAGGTAGGACATGCTCTTATAAATGTACCCTGAAAAATAGCTCAGTGCCCTAGTGCTGTATAGAATGTTTACAAATGAGTGTGTATGTGCTTAACCCCTTTAATGGGCAGGCATTATTTAATAAAATTATTTATTGCATATTTGACAGTGTTTCAAGACTAATTACACAGTTCAATTTACTGTCACACTGTACTGAACCCACATTTAAAAGTACATATTTAATTACATTTTACCTTTAGAATTAAGAACAAATTCTTATTTGCAATATTGGCCTGGTGTATAGGAGTATCAATCCAGCACCATGCGATCACCAAGACATTGAATATAAACATGATACGAAGACAAGGAATTGTAGTTTCCATTTATTTTTATAAATACACAAAATCACCCTTAAATTATAACAAGTTTGGGAGATATTGACAAAAAATGTCTCAATATGTTTTGATTATCTCAATAATGATATTCAGACACAATGACAATCAATCAGGAATGTGCTAAAATGTCTGGTCATGATGTCACTTAGCCATTTTTCAACAATAACAACATGTTCATGAAAATTCGCTGGCAGCTGTGACTCAATCAAATAAAAAATCAAACTTTGTTTATAAAAATCTTTTCTTTAAAAAAAAAAAAAAAATTGACTGCTTTACAGTCAATTTAAAAAAACAACAAAACACCCACATGCCCTCCCATAACTTTTTAGACACTGATATATAATATATTTAAAATCTGTCCATCAGTCACATGACCTGGGTGATTGACTCTCTTTTTATGTCCATATTTCAGGACAATTCCCATCACTCTGCCTTTGAAGGATCCTCACCTCCCGGATGAAGATCTGGGCAGTTTGGAGCTCAATGTCACTCTCACTCCAAAACACAGTCCCCTCGAGGAGCGTCGGGACTCGATGGTATGCGTTTTTGCCCCCATAACACATTTTTCGTCAATATATATATATATATATATATATATATATATATTTTTTTTTTCTTTTTTTTTTATCAACCAATGATCTAATCCTTACCAGATCAAGTAGTGCAGTTTTTCTTGTACAAAGTGTAACATTTCTTGGACACTTTTTTCCACAGCAACTTGAGCTTAAAACATATCGGTGGAAACCTTATGTGAATAAAGTGAGTCTCGTAGAAATGTACAGATGGCCCTTTAAATGTCCAATAGCATGTCCTCGGTAGAATCCTTCCCACAAGCCATAGGAATAGGAAACACATTCTATGAATTTTAATAATTGACTGAACTGAAATGGTTTTGACTGTGCTGACATAAGAGTATATTTAGTGTGATTCTGGGCCAAAGTGTGTCTGTAACTTGTGTCCAATGGGAAAAAACAGCTTTAGACACAGATCTGACACATTTAGCTGTTATGGCCCAACTTTACGATTTTCTATTTAAATTTTAAATGATTTTCAATAAAGTATACCATAGATATTTCAACACAATTCAGTTTCTAACTCATTCTTCAGATTTCTGACTGAATTACACATAAATAAATCTACAGTTAACTTCCATTTAACTGGAGCCAGTGTACTCAGACTTAAAATTCAGCTTCTTAAAATAATGTTTTATTCAGTGTTTAAATAAATCATATGCTGTCTGTGCCTATTCAGTTTGGAGGAGGAGGCATAGTTACATCACAGAGGAGCTACAGTCAGAAAGAAGTACAATTAAGATTTGGGACATGCAAAGAATACAAACTACAGTGTGTGACATGCATTGGAAGAGTCATATTTTGTATTATAATCAAGCTGGTGCTGTAGTGTAGCGCCTCTGTAGTGGCCCTAAGGTTCTCTCTAGTGGTTATAATTACACATAAAATGGCCACATGTATTTTAATGACTTTGATGTATGTTCAGACAATGCTGCTCAGGAGATCGTGGAAACGGTCCACTAAGGTAAAGGATGTTGTAGCCATGAGACTGTGCACTCTGTTCCCATTTGTGATGTGATCAGTGCATGTTACATCTGTGTATCAATGTGCTCCGTTATATTTAATTTTTAAAAAACTATATTTTACATGTTGATGTCGGTGGTTGGTGGTTCCCGCTCAGATTTGCTTTACACTCGGAGGACCCATTAACTCACCCGGCAATTAATGTTTTCTTTAGTACTATATTGTCAATTATTTCTATTAAATCTGATTGTTTTAATGTCGATGTCCAAAATCCTCCGAAACATTCTCAAAGATTTAAAACTGACTACAAAAACATGAAATTCTGATCAATTTCACCTTTTTTTTAGTACCCTCTTGTAAACACTGGTACATGGTGCTGTTCTTGTTGTTCATTTTAATTATGAAAACATTTCCTCATGAATGATCCTAAAACTGAAGATATGCAACTTTACAATGAACAATCATCACAGGGCATTTGCAACAAGCTCTATCCTACTTACAGAATAAAGTAGATTCACTTTTTTTTTATTTCTCATTTATTTTGTGAATACCCTATCAGGAGAAGACTAGGGATTTGTTTATCACTTTAATCAAAATCTGATAGTACCTTCTGAAGACTTGTATCAAGCACAGATAAGAACATGTTCTAAGATGCATGTCTCTTCTCTCTTTTGACAAGCAGCAGCAGTCCACGCGTTTGTCTGAGCTGCACCGTAAATCTCAGCTGTGGCGTGGGATTGTCAACATTGCACTAATTGAGGGTCGAAATCTCACTCCCATGGACCCGAACGGACTGAGCGACCCATATGCCAGGTTCAGACTGGGACACCAGAAGTACAGGAGCAAGGTAAGGTTAGAGCCTTGCTCTGTCACAACATGCTTACTCTTATAACACTTTTTTTTTTGCCTGGGGTTGTAGACTGTGCCAAAGACTCTGAATCCCCAGTGGAGGGAGCAGTTTGACTTGCACCTATACGAAGAGACTGGAGAGGTTTTGGAGATCACGGTGTGGGACAGGGACACGGGGCGTAGAGATGACTTCATTGGACGGTAAATGGATTTGCTTACTGTTTTGTACTGATTCAATGAGGGCATTTTGATAAAGAATATAATAATATATCTATGATGTTGAGCAATATTGAAATAGTCGTTAATAATCAATCCACATTGTATACTTTGGTGTTAAAATAAAGATAGTAGTCTGCCAAGGATGTTAAAAGCAGACTAAAAAAACCAAGGCACTCCAACGGGTTATTAGTTAAAAAGCCTTTATTTAAACATGTTTTTTATTCAATGCAACACGTTTCAGCTCAGTCAAGCCTTCCTCAGGGTGCAAGGTGCATCCATCTTTATTTTAGAACTAAAGGAATTCACCAGCCTCCAAAGAGCACCTGACTGGTTCCCATTTTTAACATTTTCACATCCATGAGGCACCCTCCCACTATATTATTTTTCACATTGTATGCTTCTTTCACACATTTTCCTTCTGTGTGGTTTATTGTAGTTGTCAACTGGATTTGTCCACTCTTGCCAAGGAGCAAACTCATCATCTGGAGCTTCCCCTAGAGGAGTCTCGGGGTTGTGTGGTGCTTCTGGTCACACTGACTGCCTCAACGCATGTGTCCATCGCTGATCTTTCACTGACGCCACTGGACGATCCCGAGGAGCACTGCGAGATACTCCGGCGATATGTAAGTCAAAGCAATGCACATCAAACTCAGTAGAAATACTGGTGGAAGGTCTCATTATTATTAAATTAAATTCTCCTCAAGGGAGTACTGAAGTCATTCTCAAAGATGAAAGATGTAGGCATTGTGCAAGTGAAGGTGATGAGAGCAGAAGGTCTCATGGCTGCAGATGTCAATGGTAAATACTTCTTTGTTATTCAGTGGTTCAAACTCAGGTGGTTATGGCACATCTGGTTTCTTTCAGGTAAAAGTGATCCATTCTGTGTTTTGGAGCTGAATAATGACAGATTACAGACACACACTGTTTACAAGAACCTCAACCCCGAGTGGAACAAAGTCTTCACGTTGTAAGTCTCTATCGTTGTCAGATATATGTTATAATTCAAGAAAGCGTTTATTGGTTTTGTTTTTGTTGTCAGTAACATAAAGGACATCCACTCTGTGTTGGAGGTGACCGTCTTTGATGAAGACAGAGACAGAAGTGCTGATTTTTTGGGGAAAGTAGCCATACCATTGTTACGAGTGAGTAAAGCTTCATGCAACCACTTACTCTGGTGTAGTCCAAAAATACTAATATTTCCACATTTTTAAATTTTGCAGGTACGAAATGGTGAACAAAAGGGGTACTCATTAAAAAACAAACAGTTGACAGGTCCAACTAAAGGTTTTCTCTTTCTGGAAATCGATGTGATCTACAACAAAGTAAGTGTTTGATACTTGTAAAAACATAGATATTTATTCCATTCAATGTTGTGTCTTTTCTCAGGTGAAGGCAGCAGTTAGGACAATAGTACCAGCAGAGCAGAAATACATTGAAGAAGAACAGAAAGTCTCAAAGCAGGTATGTTGAGTGTTGCATCATACTTTTGCCAATCACATCCCCCAAGCTCCTTCTACGTGTATGTAAAAGACAAATAAAACGTCTACAGAGCCTAGCTTAATGCATTTATTATAGCCACCTTATATTATCAAAATTTCTCATTATTTTTGTATCTCCCAGTTGCTGCAGCAGAACTTTAATCGTGTGAAGAGGTGCATCATGGTCCTTTTTAGCTATGGGACGTATATCAACAGCTGTTTTGAATGGGAATCTGCCCAGAGGAGTCTCATGTCCTTTGTGGTGGGCAAGACACAAATGCATGTTTGTCATCAGCAAATGTCAAAAGTCATTTATAGTCTTGTCCTCTGTCCTTGCAGCTTTTTGTGGTGGTTGTGTGGAACTTTGAGGTGTATATGCTGCCGTTTGCTCTGCTGCTGCTGCTCATTTGGAACTACTTCTTCTCCATGAGCAGAGACCCTTCTGACATGGTGAGATACAAGACTAATTATTCAGTTACTTTCACTTGATTCAATTACAAATGTACCTCTTTGCGTTATGCCTGTTTTCAGAAAAAAATGCAATATTTATGTGAATGACTTATATTTTTATATTCGTGCACTTTCATTCACATTTGATTTGATTAGTTACTTGACTGACACGATCCAATAAAACTTTTTAAATGTTTTTATTGCTCTGGGATCTATTCTGTGCAGTACATATTATATTTGAAGCAGATATTGTTGCTTTTAAAATTCACTCAAATGTTGTGGCACCTAATATCACTTTTAAATAATTTAATGCAATTCCCACAGTCAGTGGAAGCCATGTTTGAATGGGAAGATGAAGAGGAAGACAAAGACGACAAGGTATTGAAATACTACAACTCTGAGCACATATGCGTTTAAAATGCAATTCAATATCATTCTTTTACGCGTGTCTTTAGGAATCAGAGCCCAAAGGCTTTATGGATAAACTCTATGCAATCCAAGATGTGTTTATTAGTGTGCAGAATGCTTTGGATGAAGTGGCTTCATTTGGAGAGAGGATCAAAAAGTTGGTATTTTGCAAGTTCATGTGATTGTTCCTACATTTATTATCTAACTTTTTCTTGTTGCTCCTGTTGTAGCACAATCAACTGGACAGTGCCTTTTCTTTCTTGGTTGGCAATTATTGCCTTATGTTTGTCCACTGTTCTTCTCTACCTCATACCACTGAGATACCTCGTGCTCGCATGGGGTGCGTCTTCTGAATGCACTCAAGCAATGCCACAAAATGCCACTTATATCTTGTATCTATGAAAACTAATTTATATTTTTCAGGAATAAATAAATTTACAAAGAAGCTTCGGGATCCATATATGATTGACAACAATGAGCTTCTTGACTTCCTTTCCAGAGTGCCCTCAGATGTACAAATGGTAGGTATAGCTCATACGCCAAAAACAGAGATATGCCTAATACTGACAGTTGTTGTTTTATAAATCTGTGGCTCTATGTACAACATTTCAGATGTTTATTGTAGCTGTTGTCTTGTTCACATTGGTTTATTAGACAGTTTTGATAGAAACTGACTGTTGGACCTTTCAAAACCCATTATCTTATCTACTTATTCTACATCCTTCACATTGTCAAGGATTATCAAAATTATGT
Organism: Rhinogobius similis; assembly: GCA_019453435.1. Taxonomy (NCBI): domain Eukaryota; kingdom Metazoa; phylum Chordata; class Actinopteri; order Gobiiformes; family Gobiidae; genus Rhinogobius; species Rhinogobius similis. Next base: position 27,706,721 of record CM033619.1, on the reverse strand, counting down.
CTGAAACTTGCTTCCAAACACTCTGGGTGGAGTCTGCATGTCCTCCCCGTGTTACCGTGGGTTCTCTCCGGGTTCTCCGGCTTCCTCCCACCGTCCAAAGACATGACTGTACAGGTTAATTGACAACTCTAAATTGTCCCTAGTGAATGAATGTGAGAGTGAATGGTTGTCTGTCCTTGTCTGTCTCTCTGTGTCAGCCCTGCGACGAGTTGGCCACTGTCCAGGGTGTACCCCGCCTAAGGCCCAAAGTCACTGGGATAGGCTCCAGTCACCCGCGACCCCTAACGGGAATAAGCGGTAGAAAATGAATGAATGAACTTGCTTCCAAACATAGGTGACCCACTAACAGGTTGGGACGTACTAATAACCAAATCCAGTAATACAATGATGTCGCAGGGGAATAGTATGGAATGCTATGCTACTTTATCTAAAAAGTGCCCACTGTGCCTTTATTCATGTCATTATGAGTCATGCTTTTAGGCATACATACTGCAACTAAAGCACTTAAGAAAACAAGCTTGTATTCTTTTGAATTGAGATTTACAATATCTATTTCTGCATCAGTAGTGCATACTAAAAGGTGATTTGATCATCTTAAGTAACACACTGGATATGTGTTTGTGCTTAGATGCAGTATCGAGAGCTCAAAGTGGAGCCTGGACAAAGTCCCAACAAACGCAGAAGAACTATTCCCAGCTAACCCACTGCCATTTAAGTAATATTCCTCTTGGGAAATACACCAAAACAAAAGTTACCACCTATTATATATGTATATAATGTATATATATATATACATGTATATATATATATATATATATATATATATATATATATATATATATATATATATATATATATATATATATATATATATATATATATACATACACACATGTGGATTATGTGCTGTTTTGTGTTTTAAGTTGTTTTGTTGGGGAACAAATTTATTTTTGAAAAATAATACTAAAAGAAATTTTATGGATTTGGATATGTTTATTTTCATACAGCACTATTATGCAAATGCATGAGTCTGTTACAAAGCATGCCTGTGCAAAGGTGTGTAAATGTTGCATGGGATCTTTTGTATCCCAGAGAATTTGTTCAATCACCGTTACATCTTTTTTGCATGTAGGTGGTGTTTCTGCAGAAAACATTGTAGTATCACAGTACAGACTGATGGACTGACACTGTTTCCTATTTACCATCTCATCCACTATGCTCTTATGCTCATAACGGACTTGTTTTTATATGTTGTTTACCCAGTGTCATTGGCCTGTATTTACACATATACCCCATTAAATCGACCATGCTGGAACATTGTTATAACCACATCATTAACACATTTAGTCTTTATTTACATCTGATTCTGGTGCAACAGAAAAAATGAATATACTTTTTGGGTAAACGTTTGCCTCAGTCTATGTATTGTGAATGGACTGCATGTGTGTGTAGAGCGATGGGGTCTGTCTTTGTTTTGCACGTGTAGAAATTTTCAGTATTGAAGTCAAGGTTGAACTTAAATATGCATGAAAACATATTTTTGAACAAAAAAAATTACAACAAAAAAACAAAAAGAAAGATACTTATTTAAGAGCATTTATGAAAGAATGTTGTTGAATGTTTTGCTGTCACGTTTACGTCACTGTTAAAAGCACACTACGTATTTTATAACTTTCTCACGTTTTCGTTTTTGTTGATGATTGCACAAGTTCCGTTACCATCATTACAGTAGAAAGTGTGAAGCTGTATTTGGCCATCAGGAGGCGCCTGTCTCCAGACTCAAGTATTTGTAACAGTAACAATTTTACCTTGATGCCTCTGAACACACATATATAGTCTATCTATGGTAAGCTTTTATTCATACATATGAGACTTCTAAACCAAACTTTACAAGATCCAAATCAACAATACCAAGCCATTGATTTGTTTAAGAGTCAGACACAAAACTCAAAGAGAAACCCTGGTATGTTCAAGGATTGTTTTACATTTTGGCCTCTGGATTGTGAATTAATTCTTTGCCTTATCACCTCATGAAAAAACACACCAGAGTTCATTGTATCTCATCTACTGCATAAGGTCAAGATCAAGTCCTGGCTAATCTCTGCCCCATTCAAAGAAAGCCCAGATTAATTGTTAAATGTGTTTCTGTTTGTACATTATATTGTTGGTATTCATTGTGGCACACGGTAAAATAAAACACTGTGGAGCTAATACCGCCCATGAGTCAAAGTGATTATGGGACAAACTGGTCACTGAAACCATGTTTGAGCTAATTTGTTTGATCATTTGCTTGAGCCACACTCTTAATAGTTTGTCAATGTGTTCTGCCATGTGAAGCATGTCTAGTGTAGTTACTTATTTACTAATCCACAATTACGATGACAGCCTACATTACATTTTGTCGAGTGCCAACTTCATTTTCACACAAATAAATATAAATATTAACAAATAAGCAAGCCGTGGCAAAACATTTAACTCATGTCCCATCAAGATTTGGAATCATGTTAAAAGCTGTGCAGGCACTGAGAGAAGCTGCAGCTGTGTGAATGTTTTGTCACTTGTTCACTTGTAGACAGTGGAAAACATTTACTTAAAAGTAACGTTACTTCAGACAAAATATTATTGAATTTGGAATTTGGTGTCTGAAAACTACTCTGAAAAGTACAAACTGAATGAAAAGCTGAGTAACTGAGTATAGCCAACTTCTGATAGCAGTAAGTATTTTGTTTGTTAGTGTAGTTACAAGTACATAATATGTATAGCTCTATTTCTATGTTTCTTTGCCCTTTAATTCCCCCAAAGACGTAGTTTTAAAGTTATTTATCTGTACTGTGGTTGAGAAGACACTTTTTTGTAAAATTACAATATACACAATAATGAATATGTAATAAAATTAACTTAATTCATTCATGGCTAGAGAGAGCATAAACTTAAATAAAATCAAGAAGAAAAAAATGACCAGCCTTTTCAAAGGAGCCACACATTAAAATGTAATCCAACCAATAAATCATGCAATTTAATACGTCACAAAAAGGACCCACAAGGACATTTATAATGTCGCTACTACACTGAAGTGTGTTTTTGCACTCAAACTAAACTCACTTCTAAAATGCTAAATGAACCTGTGTAATCCTCTATGTTTAGTTATTATGAAAATATACTCTGCTCAAGCAAAAGAAAACGTTGCACTTCCAAATTTTTCATCAAGGCTGAATGTCCCTGTCCAATGTAAAATGAACTATGCCTTAGAAAGATGCTGAGGATGGTAAATAAAATCCATGTTAATTAGGACCAAACTGTGTTGTTCTCAGATACATGAAAAACATCGTTAGAGGCTTTGTTGGATACTATTAAATGTCAACATACATACATTTTATTTAAGAGAATACATAATATAGATTTCAGAATCACAACTACTTTTATTTATCCTCAAGGGGAAAGTCTTTTTTTTCATTACTGACATGCAACTGCAGCAGAAAAAATAAAGTTGTCAAAATATATATTTTTTAACTTTATTAACATTAACAGTAACATGTTTTGGTATTTTGCTATTAATGCTTTATTTTAGTGATATTTAATTCAAACATTGGGTACACTTTTTTTTTATCCCATATAATAGATTTGTATGTCATACTAATATCTCAACCATTTGGTGGCACGCATTTAATTGGAAAAATATCACAAACTTATAGAGTCTGATGTCTAAAAGTGGTAAGATATACATGGCATAACAAATAATAATTCAATTTAAAAAGATGTCCGAACTTTCAAAATTCACCCTAAAAATGTGTCACTGTTGGAACCAGTTTAAAAGGCTAGTACTAAAGGTAGACTTTACTGTGCGGACTTATTCCCGTCCTCTTTTCTGAGGTATCACGGACTCCTTTCCTTCACAGACTCCGCTTCTTTGCCAAGTCTGTTCCCAGGAGATGTTCTGGTCCAAACCTGGATGTCATCGCTCCAGCGTCTCTTTTGTCTCCATCTCGATATCCATGGGTTTCAGAATGATGAGAAATTAGGACTGTTGTCATAGTGATTAACAAGTTAAACAAATATATTATATCTCTTGAATGGGGAAAAATGTTGCACAAGAAGCTGAAACTCATGAATACCATTGTGGAATATGTGGGTGCAGAGATTATGAGTCCTGATGATTTACGGTCAGTGCTGTAGTGTCCTTTTCCTTCAAGACTGACTCATTTGCGCTGTGGGTGTCAGTGGGTCCTCAGGATGTGTGCAGGTTTTGAACACTGCCAGTCTGTTGATGTCAGCAGCACATTGGGTTCAGGCCTCACAGTGCCCCAGGTCACAATGTCCTCAGGAGCTGAAGTGGACCTCTACCAAATAGAAGAGAAGGTGCAATAGAGTTGGATTCAGCTCAGCACATTTTCCAATGAAAGCAATGATTGAAAATGTTCTCTAATGGTTGAGTAAATATTAAAGGCTTAAAATTGTATTATGTAAAATTGTAAATGTTTCATTGTTACACCTAACTTTATGAATTATTGACTGAATTAATACATATTACATGTATTATTATTTTATTATAATAAGGACATTAGTGGATAAAATAAAACATTTTAATATTAGATAATTTAATTAATAATTAATGACGATGAGTTAGTTGTTGAGCAGTTATCTGACCAAAACTATTACAATTTTAATAAGCAAATCAATGTGTTGGGTTATTTAGGTCAATTTTTATGTTAAAATATACTAAACAAAGGGGACACAAAAGGCTCCTATTGCAGAGAATCACCCAGTGTACTCTTAGGCCAGGGGTGTCCAAACTTTCCATCGAGGGCCACATATTGAAATATAGACCAAGCGGAGGGCCACAAATCAATCGCGAAACGTTAAAAAAAGCTGCATTTATCTGAAGTTTTAAGCATCACATCTACAGTCAGTCTCATTGCCTTAATATCAGGTCTGTATTGCACCAAAATGTTAGTTATTTAGGTTGGAATTGTAGAAAATCTGAAATGTGCTGTAAATAGTACTTATCAGGACAATGTGGGCCAGTTCACCAGGAAGCCTGAGGGCCAAGAAAAATTGGTCTGAGGGCCACATTTGGCCCCCGGGCCTGAGTTTGGACATGCCTGTCTTAGGCAGTCTAGCACAATTGATTGAGACAACTGATGCTAAATCAAGTGTTTCTTTGTCATTAGCTTTTAAGTTATATTTTTGATTGATTCATGAATAAGAAACCTTTATTGTCCTAACACTGAGGCTTTATCTCTTACCCTATCCCCCACCCTCCTTGTACTAGTTATGATTCTGTGAAAAATGAAGACTCTGATCCACTTTTCAAAAATAAAAACACTGACCTACTGTTTGTCACAGTGAAATGTCACTATAAAGAGGCGGCGCTTATCAATTCTACAGTTTTGAAGTCACAGGTTCTCTTTCTGTTACCGTTTTACATTAATATTTCAGTTTACAATGGACAAAATGTAAAGTGATGATATCTACTTATGTTCCAGTTCAATACAAAGTATACGCATAAAACGTCTTTAAAAAAAAAAAATTAAAAAATACATGGGCACAAAATTTGGCAAAACGCTATTTGATCAAATGAAAATAAGGCAGGCAGGGCCTACAAATGTAAAAGGTGAAAGAGAAAGTAGCCCGTTTCTTCAATCCAAATGTAAAAACACAACACAAGTATTCCCATGATCCTTGAGTGTGTGCTGTGGAGTGATAGGGCTCGGTGGAGCTCACACAGTCTGTGAAGATTGCCGGTCCACGCGTGCGCAGTTAGGTGCCCATGTTTTAAGAGGAGAGTCTCACAGTTAGCCGGGGCAGAGCACTCCCTGACACGGAGGAGAGGCGCTGTAAGAGGAGACAGGTCCGCACACAGAGAGACAGTCAGCGGATCCAGATGAGCGCTGACATAAGCGGCACTGCGGGCTCCGGGCCGGACCCTCTCGTCCTGCTTTGACTCAATCAGCTGTTCACACAGGCCTGTCATCATGGTGCTAGGCAAGGTCCGCGCTCTGGCCATCTACTTCGACACTCTGAATGAGCACAACCTGCCGGCCTACTCCGGCGGGGACCTGGTGTCAGGGCGCGTGGTCGTGGAGGTCACGGGTGATGTCCGGGTTAAGAGTTTGGACATTACGGCCCGAGGAGTGGCCAAGGTGCGATGGACTGAGTCTCGCAATGCGGGAGCCAACACGGCGTACACTCAGAACTACACGGAGGAAGTGGAGTACTTGCATCACTATGACACCTTGATCGGAGAGGATCGAGGTAAGCACAGTCTGCACAAAGTTTTACTGAAACTGCAGAGGCTGCTGTCGTGGCAACATCAAAGCAAACAACAACAGCTTTGACAGAGCAGGGTGTTTACATGGGCGTATTATTTAACATCCAACAGATATTCTGCCCTCTGCTGTAGGTTTAATTTTCATTAGACCCATAATGTATGTTCTGACAGAAGCTTAGTCATAGGCTCACTAAAGAAGACACGCAGGCCTAGATGACATTCCCTCCACAAAACATGTTTTAAGGGTTAGAACAGACCACAAACCTACGTCCTCACAATTCTCACACTTTCTAACTATTCAAAACATGCATCAGGGCACCGAGCCGTTGAGTGGTGCTGATGCAACAGCTGATATGAGATGCCCCGCATCAGACTTTGATCACAAAGCACAAAGGCGACCTTAGCTCATGTTTATGTCTTTGACATTACTTTAATTTAAACCCTATTTTTATCCGACAAGTGCTACTTCTTTTATCTTCACTGCACATCCAGCTGGGCTATAACTTTGTATAATATATCTCTCAGCTGGACTTTTAAGACATAAAGTGTGTCTTATTGTTGTGTTTGGCAAACACAAATTCAACCAGCATCGGCCCATATCCCAGTTTACATCTTGAAGAGCGCAGTTCAGGCACCTCCCTTTGTTAGAAGCGGTTCAAACCTGTTCAGAAAGTGCCAGAGAGGAGGAGGAGGAGGAGGGGAGGACCACACTGCTCATTCACTGTGTACTAGCGTTATGTAGAGATCAGCTGTTGTCTAACTGTGAAACCACTTCCTACCTAGACCACATTTGTAAAGCACAACCAAATAGCTCAGTTAATAAGCAAATGGCAAAGAAAAGTTTACAAGCTATACCACTGCAGTCATCGGCATTTAGATGAGATGCGCTCAGAGGACATGTGTTTAATTATTTAATTGCTTGTCCAACATGAATTTGTCCATAAGGAGACAATAAGGGCGTATCAGATCAAATTTTCAAAGCCATCTGCCAATGGTCTGAAAGTTACAGGCCTATAATAGATGGCTTGCTGTTGTCATTCGCAGGGCATCAGTTATTGCTGTTTAGGTTCCTCTTGACCTCTTCCTGGGGTCCGTCTTTAAAAGACATAATGTTCAAAGCTTTGGGGTGCGCTGGTCTGGTAAACACAGGGTGTGTGAAGTGTAGCAGGTGTTTTGTGACATCCTTGCCTCAAGTGCAGGTTTGCGTGCGAGCCTCGCACCAGCATCCTCGCTCGTGCCCCTTTCCCCAGGACCTCACGCCTCACACCACATGGTCTGCTAATGTGGGCAGGGGCTTGTCGGGCCACGCCAATAGGAACTTGAGTTGATTTTCGTGCTGCGTCCTCTTCCAATGGGAGGCTGAGTTGTGATACATGCGTCGGAGTTTCCAGCCAAAGAAGCAGCTCAGTCTGGTTCATACCGGTCTGCTCCTGCTCGCTGCCGGTGACTCTAGACTCACACACACAGACAGACACACACACAGACACACACACACACACACACACGCACGCACGCACGCACGCACGCACACACACACACACACACACACACACACACACACACACACACACACAGCCTTTGTGTGTTTTAAAACACATCTCTCGTGGGGCTGATTTCAGTCAGATGCATGTATAGTTCAGCAGAACTGCCAGTCTGCAGTTCATTTTGTCAGAGTCGCAAAAAGTTACATATTTATATAGACATCTAAACAGCCAGCAAACCGAGCAACAGAAACTTGAGGAAATAGCTAAAGGTCATTTTCTCTCACAGGATGGTGATATGACAATACAAAGACAAAGACACACAATAAATAGTAAACTAGTAAATCATTCTATTACACAATTATCAATTCATATTTTTAATTGTCATTGATTATTTTACCAATTTTACTCTCCTATTTTACAGTTTCTGTTTTGAAATGTAAATATTGTTAACATGTCTTACACGATGGGAAAACGTTGTTGTGTAGCCTGTTGTATGTGATTATGATTGTAGAATTGAAGTGATATGAGAAATGTCAAGTATCAGGGTAATATCCATTTGACAATTGGATGCAAACCTTCAGACACCATGCTATTTGACAGATAAGATATTTTTTGTAATTTGTGTGTTCAATTTCTAATTAAAACTTTGTATTTTCACAAAATAGCTTGTGTTTTGTTTTTTATCTGTGTCCCAGTGTCTATATTCTCAGTAAATGTGGACTCAACAAGTCTGGGGATGTTGGATGTGCGCACTGGTGTAGCTAAAGTATAGTATTTCTGTTTCAGATGGAGATTGTCCAGAGGAAGGCTTGACTGTTCTGCACACTGGATCACACGAGTTTGCTTTCAGCTTCAACCTGCCGCAGATGTAAATATACTCACTAACAGTTGTGTAGTTAGCGATGTATGTCAGAGCACTGACACAGCCGCAGACCACCCACACGTCCTCATACTGTTCCTACCCACCCTTCCTCCCTGACTTTAGGGCCTTGGCCACTTCCTTTGAAGGGAAGCATGGTAGCGTAAAGTACTGGGTGAAAGCTGAACTGCACCGGCCATGGCTGCTCCCTGTCAAAGCCAAGAAAGAGTTCATTGTGTTCGAACACATCGACATCAACACTCCACTGCTGCTGGTAGGCAGACTGCACTGATAACACTGATACATTTTAGGAATGTCAGGATTTAAACAAATAATTGTGTGTGTATGCAGGCTCCACAGGCAGGTACCAAGGAGAAGACACTGTGCTGTTGGTTCTGTGCGTCAGGACCCATTTCTCTCAGCGCTAAGATTGAAAGAAAAGGCTACACACCAGGTAAGAGAACCGTTCATACTCACCACCTTGCACTCCTCTCTGGAACTTTCTCACTACTCACACCTCTCCATCTCCTCCCTCTCAGTCTATCAGACTGATATCTTCTCCCATTTCTCTAAGGTGAGTCCATCCAGATCTTTGCTGAGGTGGAGAACTGCTCATCCCGGGTTGTGGTTCCCAAAGCAGCACTGTATCAGACACAGACATTCTATGCCAAGGGCAAGGGCAAAGAAATTCAGCAATTGGTGTCCAATCTGCGAGGAGATCCTCTACATCAAGGCAAGAGCCAGAGCTGGGAAGGGAAAATGCTCAAGATCCCTCCTGTGTCCCCCTCCATCCTGGACTGTCCCATCATCAAAGTGGAATATGTACTCATGGTGAGTGTGGCCTATTCAACATAAGACCCCCCAAATGATGTCATCCAGCCCACAGCCCCAAATATTAAAAATATATATTTCTCTTGTTAACTGGTTCAGTCCTGATTAAAGTGCGTATGACAGGTTTTTATGATTTTCTAGTTCACTTTATTTGGTGGAATAAAACCTGTTGTAATTATTTATGAGCAGAGTTCCAAAACATGATGACATGACATGACACTAGGGAGACACACTAGGGACAATGTACAACCACAAACACAACAGAACATAGATGTTCCCATATATTTGTATATATAATAATATAATATAATATAATATAATAATTTCTGTGACATTAGAGGAGTAACAGTTACAACATTTCCTAGTGATGTCATGATTTGCAACCAGGAAGTAAAAACTGAAACCTAAAAAAATTGCCAAACTGGGATAAAAATGGTTAATTCTTCAGCAGAACCTTAAATATATTTATCTTAACTGTGTGTTATGCAACACCAAACTCTGTAAAGTGGTCTGGCCAAGAGGCCTCGGAACAGTTGTTTCTTACATAGTTCTTACACTGGGTGGTTCCTCCATTAAATGAGGGATTGAAGGAACTAAGTTCTTTGTACTGTTGTGTGCAAACCCCATAACTGTCCCTTTAGGCCCCTGGCAAAACAAACTCCATATTTAGCACAAACTAATCCTACCTGTCCTGCAGGTGTATGTGGACGTTCCCGGAGGGTTAAATTTGTCACTGTCATTACCATTGGTGATCGGGACCATACCTCTTTATGCATCTGCGTCACGAACATCCAGCATCAGCAGTAACTGCAGCGCTATGAGCTGGCTGGGACTGTCTGACCCTCCTGAAGGTATGTAAACATGTCTCACCTAGTCTTTCACAACTGTAGGACCATGTTTAACCATTCTGTAATTCTTTGGCAGCTCCTCCAAGTTACAGCGATCTGGCCATATCAGAGTCTCACAGGAGGGACTGCCTGCGTAGCTGTGATAGACATGACTCAGAGGGAGAGGACCCTGGCACTATACTAGCTTACATCACAGAGTTCAGATATCTGCCCCCACCACTCTACTCTGAGGTACAGTGCACGCCCTCATGTACTTATATGTAGACACAGACTGTGTAAACAGGTTTTATTCTCAAAATAGAAAAATGCATGTTGCATATTATATTGAGACTTAAAGTGGAAAGCAATGAATACACTATCTACAAGTAAATATACAAACATATTATTGTAAATATAGTCATATATACTTTGTACTTTGACTTGCGTGCGTGCTGAATGTAATCCTTGAAACATAGTATAGAGTTGCATTAATACCCAAGGAGATCTTTTCAAAATGTGTTGGGCAATGTGTCAGCTATGAGTTTTGCCCTTTACTAAGTTAAGAATGCAGGAGAAACAAAAACATGATAGATAGAAAGATAGATAGATAGAATAATTGTGGTTGTCTCTGTGGTGAAGGTGGATCCGTACCCTGCCCCAGTGGAGGAGTGTGGGAGCTCTGACATGAGGAGGCCTGATGCATGTCCGTCCCGCTGACAGTGGAGCAGCAATACTGCTTCTGCACAAACTGCTGGCGCTAGAGACTCTTGTCACAGTGCCCCAGACAGCCTTCTCACCAGATTAAATATCACCACAAATACGATTGGACCTTCCCCCTGCAGGAACGGTCAAAGTGAGTATTTGGTGACCATTGATGTATGGACCAGGGATTTGCAGCCACACTGGACCCTCTCCATCCGTCCTCTGACATTACTAGGACAAGGTGCCCTGTGGTGGGACGTCTGCCTTACAATGAGATTTGCACATACCGTAATTACTGTTTTCTATGGATGTTTTTATTCAGCTTTATATGCTAGACTGTTCACAAATACTTTGCTACTTTTAAATCATAATGGCACATTCATGATGGGCTGCAAGCTTTCGATGCCCATGTGTTTGAGACAGTGGTATCAGTTTTAGGATGATGCCAAATTTCCTTGAACAAACAGCAATGAAGAGGAGCAAAAACAGGCCTCATGAGATTAATGCTTAGTCATTGTTTTCCATAAATGACCATCTTAAGCACTTAAAGAGTATCTAATGTGTGCATGGGCAACAAGGTTGACAAGGTCTAGAGAAAGCACAACTCCAGCCAACCACAGGAACCAAACTGAGAATAGGGTTTAAGCTGTACTATAGGTGAAGAAAAAAAAATCAAAGAGCTTTGTGCTTTATACAAGAATATCAAAGCATAAAATGTTATGTTTACAGATAAATATGTCAAATTGAATGAATATTTAAAACATTTATAAGAAGACTTCTTCCTAAATCTTCAAGATACCAAGTGCAATATATTTTTATATGTAATTTTTTGCACTATTTTTTTCTTTACCCTGTTGCCGTTTCTTCCATTTTGTGAATAATATTATTGTTACCATGATCAATTTTTATAAATAAAGGTTTATTTTATAATGTAAATCATTGTGTGCTTTGCTGTATGCTCTCGGGGTGGAGTGTCCCCACTTCTTCCTGCATCTTTTTGTGTGTATGCCTATAATTTCTGTCTACGCTGTTGCAGACGCACTCAACCAGATGTAGGACAGTGCTCACATGAGCAGCTGACCTAATTCCACCAGTCGACCAAGAAGTGTGAAAAAAGACTAATTGTCTTTATGGCCATTGATTCATATTCAGAATAGCTTACACAACAAATGCTTTGCAACTGTTTTGATCGATCATCTTCCCTCGCCTGTCTGCATAACCTCTAATGACTGATCAAATAAAACGTTGTTGTAGATCTATGTGTTTATAAGTTAAACTGGGATTTTGGAAGGATGAGTCAAAAGAATCCCCATGAAATCCAATCATATCTAACACCAGCTAAAGACGGTCCTCTAACTTCTGACCAGCATTAAGTGGCAGCTCAGAGGTACCCATAGCCAAATACTAAACTAAAATGTGTGCACATTGATTGACTTGTCTTAGTGCACACAAAATGTAATGTACTGTACAAGTGTGACTGCTGTGATGCAGCTTTCCTTGGGATCTTCCCCAAATGCATCTTAGGAATCTTGGCTTTTATTCACATCTATTACTTGATTATTAAAATAACCTGTTTTTAGAGCACATGCATGACTCTAATGTGTTTGTTCGTCTGGTTAGTTCTTACCTTTCAGTACACTGTCTCCCATAGCAGTGCACACAACACTGACAAAGGCAAGGCAACTCCCACATACACAAGAGATGAGAGAGGTCACATGGATAATGTTTTGGCTTCTACTATACAGGCTGCTTCTGTCTGACTGATAAACAGAAACTGGTTTGAGCTGGATTAAGAATGCTACAACAGACAGTGAAAACCATGTGTCACGGACAACACATAAGAGGCAATGCATACTTCGTTACCATGTCTTGTGAACCTTGTTAGACACTATAGATACGACAGTTGTTGAAGAAAAGAACATTCTGTTACTTGGGTAAAAATAAGTGGGTTTGCGTAAAGTATGCTGAAATTGAAACAAAAAAATGGTAATATTGTTATTAGGTTATTATTGTTATTAGGAGCAGGGCATTTGGAGGCCCCAAACAAGACTTTGTTTGTTGCCCACCAAACCAAATGGACATAACATGGAATATAATAAAACAAAAAAAGTAATCAGGAGTGGACTCGGGATCTCTAATGGAGCTGGCATTTACACTTTTCTTTAATTAGATGTAGGCATATAAAGGGGGAATGTTAATTAATTCCTGTATTCGGGTAGATTTAAGATGTAATATTTTATTTATTTTAATCACATTTATTTTAATTAATTTGAATAAACCACATAAAATATGATAGTTCTTTTTTGTGCTTGTTTTAAAGATAAGCTAGAGTTTTAGAGAGGAGCATATTTTTTACTTAGATGATTAGATTTTACTTATATGTCTCTTTCTCCTCTGGATACAGTCAACAAGAGCATGTGCTGACCTTATTGGTTGTGGCCCTAAACATTTGCTTTGCTTGTTTATGCCACGTCCCTAAGTAGGAGGAATATATAATGATAATAATAATAATAATGATCAATGATACTCAATGAGTATCAACATGAGGATTTATGGAATATATGTGTAAAATGAACCGCGTGACTACAGCGCTTCCCCTGTACCTTCCTCCTTCGCTCAGGTAAAGCCTCCTGCGTGATCTTAAGCGTGTTTTGTCAAATCAACCCATGTGATTAATCTGGTCAATTTTCTATGATTATATATATCAGGCATATGTCCAGTACTACGGCCCTCGTCTGAAGAACAGCCTGCCGGAGCAGCTCAGGGCCGTAGAGAATAATCAGTTTTTAGCTTGGCTTTTGACTAATGTTTATTAATTAATTGGTGTATTTTTTCTCTTTTTCCCCTATTTATCATTTACATTTATTAATTCATTCTTTTATCAGTGTAAACCAGTGTTTCCCATGAGGAGCTCTCTTCTCTGGACCCTGTGTCTGTGTCCTGTGGGTGACTCTGCTCCTGGTGCAGACGGCTCCTCTGATGGTGCTTCCTCAACTGGTTTATCTGTAGTCAGCCTCATGTATTTTAGAGTATGTGTGTGTGTGTGTGTGTGTGTGTGTGTGTGTGTGTGTGTGCGCGCGTGCGTGTGTGCGTGCGTGCCTGTGTGTGTGTGTGTGTGTGAGACTGTCTGTGGGTGGGTTGTTTAGTTGGGTAGTGGTGGTGGGGGTGTGATGCGGGCATGCGGGAATGTTTTTAATGCTCTGTAAACTACTTCGTGTTAAGTTTGATTTGATTTAAGTTTCGCGCACCAGTTCTAAATGTTAAATGAGTTGTTTGTGTTGTTGTGTCTATAGTCTCTCATGAATCTTTGGGTCTTGTAAGGTGTAAGCCTCGGAGCCACTTCATATGTCAAGCCCTTCGCCCTTTATTCAGGCATCCTGCTCAACTGCGCCAGGCTTGCCAACAATGTGTGGACATTACCCATGCTTTTAAAATATACAAGTGTGTCATATCATTCTGCGAAGACGACTAAGAATAGCGGAATAAATGTAAGCTTTAAAATTGTTGGTTATCCAACAAATATAACGGATCAATTAATGGAGAATAGAAACGACGTTCTTATTATGATTTTTATTACGGAACAACGTAGAGCTATTATTATTAGCAACAACAGTATGGTTTTGTGATCTTGAGCAGTGCATATATAGCTCATGAATACATCAAAATAGACATAATAACTCGACATCACACAAGGTTGCACGAGGAGCGGAGCACCGCGAGGGTTCATGTTCATTGGGAGTTCACGCGATAACCAACCGTTTACATAAGAAGTACTAATAAAAGTAGTTAGATTTTAAGCACACAAACTCACCATCCTCTCCAAGAACTGCTCCTATTTCGTCGCAGGCTTTTTCCGTTTTGATGTTTTATAAAAAGAATTCGAGGTATCATAAATAATGTGGTTTGAACCTCCATGGTCTCAAATAACATGAGGTGCAACACACTTTCTGACCCCCGTAATGACGTAATATTTACATGTGCAGCGGTAGTAAAAGTGACAGTGGTTTGATTTTGAAAACCCACCGGATGCATTTCACTCTGGACAGCGGAAGTCCAGTGAATATTCAATCCAACGGAAAGGATCCGGAGCGCCGCTGCACCTCCGCTGGCGCACGGTGTGCGGTCTGAGCTCCTCTCGCACTTTTAAAGCTACGGAAAGGCTGCGGTCAACTGGACTGCGTCATAGAACTATAATAAAACCTGGAAGATGAATCCAAGATGGCCGTCCTGTTTATCCCTATGGAGAGTGCTCATTGGCGCATGACCCCAAAAAAGTTTCTTACTTCCGCATTTACTTCCTGATACGGCGGCTGACATCTTTGTTTTACTTCCTGAAACGATGGCTGCCATCTTTGTTTTACTTCCTGAAACGGAGGCTGCCATCTTTGTTTTAGGGCGCCATGTGACGACAATCCCCCACTTCATATAAAAACGGTAATTTCGGTGATTTTAGAAACGGTAGAAAAGAACATTTCCTTCTATTTTATTTAAATACCGATAATAATTCAGTACTGTCTGCAATTATAATGAGCAATTTTAGAAAAAGGCTGGTTCCAAGAGGCTGCAGTACCTCGCACGGCCACAAATCAATCTGGGACCACAGACAGAGGGGGCGTACCTTATCCAGTTCATTTAATACATCCATGGACTGCGTCCGGTGTGAGGAGAGCCGTACTGTGCAAGCGCGGGTGTAGCAATGTGCGGCGGCCCTCTTGTGGTTGTTTTTGGAGTGGCTACACAAGTGAATTCAACTACTGTCACTCAGTTTTACTGTTCGATTGTGTTTGGATCAGATAAGATAACCATTGCTTTTACATGGCCTGATCTGAGGTTAAATAGCCTATAGCTATCCATGACAGGGTTCTTATGGACAATTATTATTATTATCGTCATTATTAATAACAACAACAATAATAACAACAACAACAATTATAATAATAACATCAATAGCAATAATAATAATGACAAACACAATGCATTATTTGTAACAGAGCCGGTATATTTTTCTGCAAATACAAATACATAGGTCAAAGAGGAATTTGCTGTACATAATTTTTGAGTGACTGACAAGGTGCATTGTCTCCAGGTGGCGACAAAGTCCAGCTTATGCCGCTAACAAACGCTTATCTTTATATTTTTTTTTTATAAACTAATCGTTTTTAGAAGCACTACAGAGCATACGACATTCACTGTCAACAAAAATATAATCCTATGCAACTTAAATTAAACAGAATACATTTGGGGATGTATAAATATACATAAGGGCATGAGGTACGTGTGTACAGTCCAGCTATGATCAAATAGCTACAGAGATTCTCAATTATACCTTTGATTAGTCACCAAACCCATCAGAGCTCCTGAGCTCAGCACACTTCACCTGGAAGAGCTCTACACTGAACACAATCTATTGCAAAAAACAGAAATGCTCTACCCTTTTCATTGCCTATCAGCTTAAGACCAGCTTAGACCAAGCCAAACTACAGCTGCAGACATTTGAGTCAGGGGATATAGTCTCATAAACTACAGACAGCCAACTGTGGCCAGGGGTATGGAATCTAAATATACAGTTTTAAAACCAAAATATTCAAATGTGAGCAACCCCCGGTCACGTCGTGTCTCAGAAAAACAAACATACATCCTCATCAATGGTGGTTGGTGCAAATGACCTGGTGTTGAACCCAGAGTCATAAGGCACAAAATAATTATATTGTTTTTGTTTTATGAACAATAGCTTTCTGTTATATTATATTGGTAAATGTTCTTGTATAAACTAGTGCCAGGTGCCCTTTAAGCTCAACTGTCATTGTCAAAATGTAATTACCTGGTCGCATACAGCTCTCATTTTCATTTAAATAACCCTGCATACATATTTTTGCTTTTTTTCCCCCCTAGAATTACTTAATCCTTTATTTAAGTGAAGTATTTCTCACAGGAAACAGATTTTTTTCAAAGACATTTCCTAATGAAGTTACCTTCCCTGAACATATTCATGAAAAAATATGTGCACCTGTTTGTTCCATCATAGTATTTATATTAATTGGCTTATAATTGTAGACATCAAAAATATTCATTTGCAAATAATAGAAATAATAATACATAAAAACATTAAAATGTAAGTTTGCCTGGTTAGTTATGGCTTTAGGAGTGCAATCTTCACTCTGCTAAATCATGCAAAGCTATTAGCGTCTACTAAATATCTGCATCACAGACGTGAGTCCTTCTGAACCTGTTGAGGCCTTGTTCTAATGCTGCGTGTGCCTAGGTCAGATTAAATTTAATTTCACTCTGCATACTTGGCTCTGAGGGCAATACTTAACTGTTATCTTCACATCAATTGATTTCTGTTCTATTTATTTTTAACAACATACTAACAAACTTTTTCTTATATCCTAAAACCCCTTGCACCATGTTCAACCTTTAGAGTTCAGTCCAGCGTTTTCTTTATCATACTTACTTACTCTTCCTTTCTTATGTCTTCTGCCTTAAAAACCTGCCTTTAAAAAAATCACTCTTACCAAAGTTTTTGCACATAAGTACAAAATGAACCTACACCTGGACTGTTTGAGTAGTCTGTTCTTTCATTAGCATTCCGAGTACCACTTCACTTGTTAGTTAGTAGCTATAAATATGCACAAACAATAGTTAAATGTGCATCATTTGCTTCACTCAAAGATAAGCGTTACATGTACAGTCTTACTTTTGGATGTCTTTTTTTCTAGTGTACAGTACAAGTTGAAAATAACATCCACAAAACTGGACTAACTCTTCCACTGCCCCCGCTACATCATGTTGCCATTACAAATAAAGCACACTCACAAAATACAAGAAGAATATTATATTAATAATAATAACACTATACGGTAACTTGAATAACACCCTCGTCTCCTTTGGAGCTCAGCTCCATCATGAGGCCCAGCCTTCTGATAACCTCATCCTCTTTACCGAGGGGCTGTGCCTCTCATCTTGACTGGACAGAGACCGCAGCAGGAAACTGTCGTTTCCATGGTGATCGTCTCGGTCTTCACTGCCATCATACGAGCTGCCGCAGCTGGACGCGCTGTCACCGGGAGAATGTCCCGACTCATTTGGACCACGGCTGTATCCTGCGCCTGAAGCCCCCAGAGCACTGTTGAGCAGGCCCCCACTGCGGTCCCGGGGCGGGGAGGCCGGTTCAGACTTTATGTGAAGACTATGTTGAGTCGATGATAGGTTGAGGTTGGAATTCTGGCATAAGCTGCTGAACAACAGAAGTGAGTTTACTTCGACATGTTTCTAATGTTTTAATACAGTTTTTACTGGCTTAGTGCTTACTTCATGTGTCCCAGGGCTGAATGCTGTACATTCTGGATCTGCTGTTGCTGCCAACTGGTTATAGACCCAAGTCCTGGACTACCAAAACCAGACAGGGAGGAGAGTTCACTTCCTAGCGAAAACTCTGAGAACAAACAACACATATTTTCATTAAGAAAAAAACTCAAAACATAACCAAAAAACCTACATAAATAATACATATTCAATTTTACATCATTTTAAGTGTTTGACATTATTTAAGCTCTTTGAGAATCTTGAATGGTGCTATAAAAACATTTTATTATTACAATAAACAATAATACCACTGCACCTGTTCCATAAGGAGAGGAAAGTGAAGAGGGGTAACCTCCCATTCCCTGTCCAGCCAATGTGGGCGCCGCGAGTGACACAGCAGGAGTGGTGAGAGTCTGGGCCGTCTGAGAGTGATTTATCCTTTGATTCTGAGACACATCAACAATTTAGGAGAAATCACAAACCTTCTACTTGTTTTTGTATAAAAGCAGTCCTTCCAAATATACAACAGATTTTGTAACATTTTTGCAAGACAATACAATGTGGAAAACTTACCAGCATCTGATCAAAATCCTCACACTTTTGGTACAGCATTAAAGTGCACAATATCATTACTTGGAGCCAAACAAAGCACAAACAAAACTGTTTGACGACACTACTTACAATAGTCGGCATGTTGCATTTGTTGGAAGGGGGCATCAGAGTTCGTAGGTCAGGCTTTCGGCTCATACTCATTGAAGGTGGACTCTTGTCTTGCAGATTCTTTGAGACCCCTGGTGACAGCAATCCCGGGGAGGGGCAGTGATTGTTATAGTTTCCATTTACTGCTCAGAAAAAAGTCAGAGAAGACTAGAATAAAATATCATCAAATACATAACAGACAATGATATGAATTGTTCTGGAGGAAGGAAGGGAATATAAATATAGACGTACCAACATTGGAGACCAGCTCTGAGCTCATCAATCCTAAACCCAAAAAGAACAAAGTAATTTCTTTCTCTATGGATAAAACAAAACACACAGAAACAGCCTTGTGACCACACCTGTGTTTCCGGTGCTTGGTGGCCGCTGAGGAGACATGCTGTTCCTCTGCAGAGACGAGTGGGACAGGGGCAGCAGGCTGTGGCTCCCTAAACCACTCCCGATAGCAGGATGGGAGTACAGTAGTCCACTGGGGTTGTTGCCACTCATCGACACACCCATGTCATAGTTAGAGGGGGGCAAAGCCTGTTGGACACAAACAGTTATTTATGAACATTATATGAAATTATATAATAAAAATGTAATTCAATCTAATATCAAAGAGAATAACATACACAAATTCTCTGTCTGTTGATCATGAGGTCAATATCTTCGTTGATTTTGCGATACTTGTCATCAGACTCTGGGCTCTGACCAGCAGAGTCATCTGCTTCAATGTCTGGACTGTCACAGCCATTTAAGCCTTTTTTACGAAGTGTCTGTAAGAAAAAAAATAAAATAAATAAAATTATTAACCCAACAAAATATTTGCTGTTGACTTCTTGATGATACACTGTATAACACTTTCCATTTTGACCACTGAGGGGCGCCATTTGAGCACACTTGACATTAGTCAGAAAACAGATTTTCACCATAGTCACTTAACAGGGGTTGACAAAAAATCTGATTAGAAAGGTTAAAAGGTATGAAAATACAATTCAATAAAAGGAGTTCGTAAGGTTGAGGGCAGGTCAGGACTGCAGACTGTGAGTTGTACAGTATGTGGTTTGGCTCTGGGCGTCCTGCTTCAGCACTTCACAGTCCATTAGAGTGCTCAGTCACTGGACCACTGAGGCCTATCACTCACACAGGGGACAGAACATTTGGCCCAGTGCTGTTATCCCAGTCATGTCCACCTGTTTAGCTCCAGAGAATGGCGGGGGCTAAAGCTGAGGGGCAGGCCCGACCACCACCAATGCAGCCTCGCTATTGCACTGATGGCCGTAGAAGGCTATTTTTGCTTGTGTGCGTAACAGCCTTCCCCCTCACAACCTGCCGGTCTGGCCCCATATCTGAGAAAATAAACATAATCTGACCGCCCACTTTTGATGTGAAAATTACAAATCTGTCTCAAGTAAAAAGTAAAAAAGGAAATTTAAAAATATACCAAAAAGAGTAATTGATTGAAATAAAACACCTTTCATTGTCAAAGTACTATCTCTCAGATCACGGTGTCTAGTCCACCATCACCTCCACATCAGGTGATACCACAGCTCCAGCGTGAGTTTGCACTAAGTGCCAAGTGTCATGACAAACAGATCTCATAACATTTCAGAGGTAACATGGAAAAATACCGTGTCGTTTGTGAGAAAATGAAAAACACACTGTACCAAAACAAAATAACAATAATAAACCATTAAAATAATACAAAAATTACTTAATAATTAGGAAATGACTGAACATACAAAACAGTAATATAGAACCTAAAACAATATTGTAACATTCCAAAGGCACATTCCTCTGTTTACCTGTGATTATAAATACAACGATAAAAAAGAGGCAGTAGTTGTAATTGATGGGCACTCAAAATATTTTGTACCATAGAAACAGATATTATTTTTTTTCTCGATAGTGACAGGTAACATTGTTGTCACACTGATATGATGAAACAATAATTTGTAACATACACACAAACTCTAACTATAGTGTGGAAAAAAATCTGAAAGCAAAAATCCATACTTTATCCGAATCATAACCCTACTAACTTCTCAGTGTATCTCTGGCCATAAAAGGGTGGTGAGGAAAAAGGCTGTCCCTGTGTGGGAGCTGCCTGTGGTGAGTTGAGGAGGTTCTGGTCAGTGGGAAAGGGGAACTCAGACTGGACGACTCAGCCTTCTGCTGCTTCTCCTCTTTATTTTCCTTCAGCGGCCCACGGCCTGAGCACACACACACACACGTCTCATTCAGAGGCAAACCACAGTCACACACACTCACAGCCCGTCATGTCTATTCTTAGCTGCGTTCTATGCTATTTTTAGCACACTACCGGTTTCCAGCCATTTAGGAGGGAGGGATCTCAGCCAACACAAAGGAACTGGACTCACTCCTCAAGCATATGTGTGTCTGTCTGTGTGCGCCTTTGGAAACTTCATCTGGGACTAATCTGAAACAGCGTGGAGCCACACATGTATAAAACAGTACTGACACAACCCAAGTTTTGAAAACTTAAAAGAAACATTGGAAAACCAACTTCATAGAGTACTTCCCTTCTGGCTAAAGATACTTTTAGATGCACTGCATCAACACATGTATACAGCAACAGCAAGCCAAAGTAAAATAAGGCTAACAGGGTAAAAGTAAGGAATGCAGAACCTCTCAGGCTAAAAACAGCTACAAGTTTACATGCTAATGAACACAACTCAACAAAATGAGGCAGATCTGGCCTGTAGCCTGAAAAGACACACACACACACACACACCACATGAGCAGAAAAAGATGACCAAGACAAAGAGGCCTTTGTGCAACTCAACTGTGTCTAGCAGAGATTTCATTGGTACAGTGTTTTCACAGTTACGTGAATCCACTGCAGACTTCATAGCACAGGCTCATTCCTGTGTGCCTCACACTGTTCTCCTTCTAACACGATTATTCAAAATCAAGGCATCGTTCACTGTATCACTGCATACCCACAATTTACACACAACTCTAAAAGACTTCAGTCTCATCCAGCACTCACACGACAGCCTGGTGAAACAGTTTGCCCAGAATCAAACCTAGTGGGTGCAGAAGGTGCAAACTGTAGAGATTTCTAATATGCTGAATGTTCATAACAGAATAAGAACTTCCTACAAATGTCTGTTACAAAAGACAAACATTAGCGCAAATAAGTATAGAAGAGCTAAAGAAAGAAGGCTGTAAAAACAAAGGAAAGGGAAGCATAGGTGAAGATGTCATGCAGAGGTAAAGAAGCAGGCACACAAGTTTAGTTCAGTATAGTTTAGTTAGCATCAGCAAATATTCTGTTTACCAGTGCAAGGATACAGCGCAATGAAAGGTTGCCTCCACAGATTATAGTAACAAGCTAAATAGGATTTTGATAGATTACAAGGGATTAGAGAGGGCATAAGCCTGGTTCTGACGGGGCAGGCCAAGAGGCCATGTGGTGGGCCGCGTGGGCCCAAAAGCACAAGTACAAACAGCACTAGAGACATGTGTATTCATTTACTGCAAGAGCAAGATACATGTGTCACACATTTAATTCGACATTCCACACTGGGGTCAAAGGTCACAGTGTAAACTACCAATGCTCAAATTAGTGTTCTCAATTACTGTTCTTATTGGAAAGAAATGTCCCATTGATGTCTCTCACAATTAACTATTTATACTGACATGTAGGACCTTTCTGTCCCAGCGACGTTGAGATGCGATTAAAAATGTCAATAATATATACTTTACACTGAAGGTTAATGTGTTTTTACATTAATTATACAACCTTATAGTTAAAACTGGCAGTACCAAAAACAAAATGCTGATGAATGTCTGTACGGGAGTGGAGCCCGCAGAGGCAAACACTGTAATTGTGCTCTTCTAACACCATTACATAAGTAAGTGCTGGCCAAGGGAGAGTGTAGTAGAGACTGTAGCAAACTTTGAACACATTGATCTCACAGGTGTTATAGTCACTTACATCCACAATGTCAGAGTTGGTTCTGCTCTCATGGGGCTCGTTGTACTCCGTATATTTGAGCAGGACCTTGTCCATGTCTGTACTGGCATACTGAAAGAGCTTGTTTGTGCTGTTGAAGATGATGAGGGCTATCTCGCAGTCACACAGCACGCTCAGCTCATAGGCTTTCTTCATGAGACCAAACTTGCGCTTAGTAAAGGTCACCTACAGGAAACAAACAGGATGAGGGGCAGATATAAGTCAAAGCAGCTCACATGAGATATCTTTATATGATTTTTACTATGACAAATATATGTGGACTGGTGGACTTCTGACAGTGCTTTACAAACTTTAGTAGGTTCAAAACATCTTGTCATGCTGTCACATGTATTTTGTGTTGTTTTTAACCTTTTTCTTAATTGACAAACAAGTAGTAGTAATTTCAACGATGTGTGTATGTGTGTGTCGCTCTGAGGAGGTCAGTGCTGCCCTACTGAAGGGCCAGGAAGCACATGTGCCTGCATTTCCTGTCATAACAGGAAGAGAGCAAATACTGCCCCACAGAAAGTGGATGCTCTTTTTATGACAATGCACACATTTAAAGTAATGACAATAAACTGTTTAAACTCCAGTGTGAATAAGTTGTTAGACTTAAAGGCAACATTGCATTCACACACACAATTGTTACTCACTGTCTTACACAGTTAGTGGTGAGTGTCATATGACATGGCATCATTAGTGAAGGAGCTAGTGTCTCTGTGCCTGTGATTTTTGTGCCACTGTAGAAGTTCAAAAGTCACTTACATGTCTGTTCCGTTCATCCATAATCCGCGCTATCTGAATCTTTTTTCTCCCCATATTCAGTGGAGTTTCTCTGTTAGTGAGTTTATCCTTTTAGCTTTCAAGTCTTCTTTCTTGGATCTCCAGCTTCAGCTTCACTTGCTCACTTTCAATTTTCAAACTGCTGCCGTCTGTTGGGGACAAAAAACAAAGTTTATTAATAGCTATTCTCTGTCATATTTCTGAGGGTGATGTATTGTTATGTTCTGTTTTCCCTCTTTAATAAAAACAGTCTAAAACAGCAGAAAACAACCACCAAACATGTAAAAACACAGCAGCTAATTACCAAAATTGGATTGCGTGTGGTAAATGTGTCATGCTTATACTGCAGGGTTAAACTGATCTGCACGCACAGACAGGCTACATATTGTTCCTTTGCATGTGTTTCCATTCATTGCTGCTGCATCCTCCTGACACACCCACTACCAGCTTCCTTGGGGGGAAACAAACAAGAAATGTCTAAATGCAAACACACCACACTGTGATTGGCTTTATCAGACATTACATCTATAAAGGTTTATTCACAGCTAAGTGTACTTTGTAAAATTTGGGCCACGGTTGTTGCTGTTGTTATTTTAGGTTGGTAAGGAGTGTTCAAAGATATACAGTTGTTAACAATTTGAAAGGATTTTAGTACATATTCCACAATTGTAATTTAAAATACAACTTTTCATAGTTTTCAATGTTGAAATGCTTTATTTTTATTTATTTTTTTTAGATCATCCATCAGTTATTTCTCCTCATATCGTACCAATGCTCCCTAAGCTGAACATTGGACATATTTAATAGGGGAGATTTACAACATGACATCTTCATCATTATTATTGTTTTGAAAGGAGAGATCTCAAAGAAGAGATCAGAAATCCTTCTTCCAAGGACTACCTGTAGTGTGTCAGATGCGCCTCAATGGCATGTGACTCGTGTCTTGCTCTTCAAGTGCAGCTTAAGAGCTTGGGTCGCCAAGTTAACTGGATGTTCACACATGCTGAGACAGACGCACACAAACACACACACAGGTTTTCTTGGCAGCACAGATCTGTCATCGCAACAGGGCAAAGTAAGGCACATTAGGTTCCGGTCGGTGCAAGCCCTCAGGCGCTCGAAGTGGAATGGAGAATGAAATTTGGTCAGACATAAGTTGATGACGATGGTGTGTATATTGACCAAAATGACTGCAGTGCTCCCAGTCACTGTGACACAACTAAACTCCTCATTCATGCTGATAATGATCATGTAGGAATCCACAGCATGATACACTGTAAATAAAATCATTAGTGACACTTTAGATCAGGTAAAAAAAACAAAAAAACACCTAGTGCTTTAATGGACTAAACCCTTAGATTAGTGAGGTTGTTATCGGGACTGCGCGTAAAGAACATATACATACAGTTACAACTTTTCTGACAATAAAGCACAGATTTTAATTGGGGCAACAATGATATGATCAACATGCAGCAAGTGGAGACATGCTCCTGAAGAGCATTACAAGAATATCTAGCGCCTGAGTCACTCAACATCTGAGTGGACCTTCAGGAAAATGGTGCCAGAATCAACACTGTATAAATTTAGAGTGCAAGCAGACGAACACACTCAGCATGTTTGAATTTCAGCTGAGGGCTGTGAGTTCTGCCGATATCAATACAAGTATTTGTGAGTCACATCTCTCTGAGTTACTTAATGCAAAGTTTGATCTTCTACAGTGTGACAGCAAAAATCCACCGAGCACAAGCCTCCATACTATTATTAGACACCACATACAACAGAAGATCTCCAAAAATAAAAGAGTGAACTTTTTACCCCAACCAACAATACAGCAGTTTTCTGGTTCACAGACAGAAAGAACAAGCATCAAACATTACTCAGTCATCACAGTCCTCAGTTGCTCTCACACTGTCTCTGCTCGCCCAATTATTTTCCAACACGCACAAATCACACAGCGCTCGGCAGTGTGCTCGTCTCATGTATGCACTGCACATTCTGTGAGTGAGGGGTGCCCCATCGGTGACATGTGGCAGTGCCCTTGTATTCTTTGGCAGGACATGCACATGCATAGATCAGGGGCAGCGTGGGGGAGAAGTGCAGACTTCAGAATCTGTCAGACAGGGAGTGAACAGTTGGTGGGTCAACAGCTGGGAATGCCCCCCTGAGAGCCATTTCAGCCACACATCCAACTCTACGGCCCATTTTCAGGAAGATACAACCTTTTTCCACTATGTACCAGGAACTAACTCTGAGATCGATTTAAGAAGTGCTGGATGGTCGTACTTAATGCAGTCACCGGTGCCCACTAATTGCACTTGGGAATATTGACGTATAAAAGACACTATGAATAGGTACAGCTGAGGTGCTAACTAAATTTATCTCCAAATGAACATTTCTGATCTGCACTTATTAGGAGTACATAAGTGGACGAGCAGAGGTGGAAAGTAGTTGTGTACCACTTAAAGGTGGGAGATATATCAAAGAATTTATAATATTGAATTTGTTGTTTTGGAGCAAAATTAGAATATCAAGTATAACGTCATGATAAAGTACTAAAATTACCTCAAAAGGAGACAGAAAAATCTTGTGTAATTTCCCAAACAAGAGTGTAAAGTGATATGTTTTCTGTGATGTTTGAACAACAAGTAATGCATAGTAAATATTGTTATTATAATATTCATTCATGTAAATCATCCCCACCTACCACTTATGTAATTGGATAACTGTTCACACAGTTGGAAAATGAATAAGACCATTTTACTTGTACTGAAGTCCGTTATAGATATGTACATCAGTAGAGGTTTAGAGAAACATATGGCCCACAATAAAATTGTAACAACTATAAATAATAATTGTCAGACTCAAGAAGTAAATATTAGTCTGTTCAAGCTATACTTCAAAATTATTCTCTGTTTGTCTTTTTTCCACAGGATTGTATATTGTAGAATATTTGAAGTGGAGGGCCACAGGTAAATGTGTGTCCTTCAAATGGGTGCAGCATATATATATATATATATATATATATATATATATATATATATATATATATATATATATATATATATATATATATATATATATATAAAGGTCAAGGTCAAAATGTATTTATATAGCACATTTACAATATCCAGTGGTGCTTCATAGGAGGTAAGAATGATAGTAACACTAAAATTGAATATCGTGACACCTAAAAAAGGCTAATTACAGGGTTTTTATTCCAATATTAGTAAAATGTTTTGAAGTAGAGCTGCATGATATTGACAGAAATTAATATCTCAATATTTTTCGGAGTCCTGATTACGATATTCAGATAAGGTAAAGTCAATCCAACAGAAACGTGTTAAACATGTCTTTAAACGTAGTAGTTGAGGTTTAATTGTCAGACAAATGTGAAATGGACAAAAGTGAAGAAATATCACCTTGTACCTTTATTTGAAAGTTTACAACGTAACTTTTTTTAATCATAATTTTTGTAGCATTTTTACTATACATGATATATCCAATAGTCCAATTTTCCATATATTCAAACCAAAAATCACAGTATTGTCAACATTTTGATAAATTGTCCACCTCTGATTGGAAGAATAATTGCTTCTGAATGCTTCTTTGGCCTCTGTCACAATTAAAACAGTGACGATGAAAGTTCAAATATACAGTATATTATAATAACACTAACCTAAACAGATACAAAAATCCTCCTTTTCATCTTTAACAGAGACTGACTCACATGACCTCATGACAGTCAGTGCAGAAAAGCACAGAAGTGTTTGTAGCTGTAAGGTTAAGGTGCCACACAAGTGCCCTCTGTATATGAGCGCAGCACTCTGCTGATGTGCGGAGAAAAGCAGTAGACACAGAGAAGGATCTTGGTATTTCCCTCTTGGGAAATAGACTATTAATAGATTATTCAAGATAATAGTGAAGTCAGGGGTGTAAAAACTTCTGGAATCCAGATTAAAGACAATTACAAGCTTGTGCACAAATCGCAAATCAGTGCCATTGTGTTCATGGGCAAGACACTTTATTGGCCCGCCTTCTCATGTCTGTGTACGCTTGTATATGAATGTTTGTCTGAATGCATTGAATAATTAATGGATCAAATGATTAGTTCACATTTATTAAGCCACAGTCTTTAAACTGGCTGTCTCACCACGAAGGTAACTTGACCTAATGGCATAGTTTGCTTTAGAAATACTCCTCTTTTGACAGCAGGTCTGACAATGAGCCTACAACACATGCCACACACACACATCAGTGTGATTTTGAGATTAATACAACTTTATGATCCTTCACACACGATGATATTAAAGAGTAGGTCAAAACATACGAATGAAAAGGTTACAGCTAACAGCCTAAAAGACATAGGCTACAGGCCTATCATCAGTGGCTCTTTACTTGTTTACTCACACACTCTACTTAAGTGTCATAAAGCATGTGATTCATTATTCATAATCACTTAAAAGTTAGTTACATGATTATCGCCGTAGTGCGTTACTTCAGTAGTGCATTTAGGCCTACTAAATAAATGATACCTTCAGCTGTTGAATACCAGGCGTGTAAATTCCTATAATGCGGTGTCCCGGGACACTTCAAGGGCCTCGCCAGTTGTTGTTGAAAAATCCCGCTCCACACTCTTAGGACCGAATGGCTTTCCGCTTAATCAAGTCTCGGTTTTCCGACGTAAAAATCAAAGAGACAAGAACAAAACTCCACCACACTTCGAGTTACACGCGCATCCAGAACAACTTCTTCTCACTCAGCCAACTTCTGTGTGGTCACAATAAGGAGTTCAGAAGAGCACTCTCCTCTCGTTTGTGAGCACTGAGCACAATTCTCAGCAGATTCTCTCTTGTTTTGTGGTAAGTTGCACGCGTCACACAACTCCAAACTGCGCTCCCTCTGATCCATGCTTACCTTTGCGCTCACGCACATATGGGACTCCGTAACTCTGCGTCCGTCCAGCGGCAGTCCATACGATGCTCGAGTCCGCCTGAGCGAGCACCTGCAAGCGCCGAAAGAAAACAAAAAGGAGTCAAGAAAGTACAATTCCCAGGGTGTGTTGTCTTAACTGCTACTGTGCCCTTTCCTCAGAGCTACGAGCAGAACATGAACAGATTGGCCAATTCAGATGAAATAGAAGCGACTATAAGCACTTGGGTGCTTTTCTGCCTCCAAGTGGCAACTCTTGGAGTTACACCTTGATTAGGTCATTTCTCTTTCCTCGTGTAGCCTAATTGTGAAACTCGCTGCTGTAGCCTATTATAAACACACAAGTTTATTTTTACTCTTTTTTTAATTATTACTTATCAACACTATTTTGTTAATATTTAATCTATTTAATCTAATCTCTTTAATATATAATCAAGTCATATTTCTAATAGTTGCTTCTCTCGACTTCAAGCTATTTGAAAGTGTGCCTGGGTCAGTGACAACTGATGGGTCGCTTAGCTTCAGAATGTGTCAGGATATTGGAGACTTTAACACCAGAGAGCACCCTTATACTAATAATAATACTAGACTTAATACAGACGATGGTTTATACATCCAATATTTGTTGTCCCTCTGTCCTCATTAAACTTTTACCAATTATTATAATGAATCTACCATATTTTAATCAGACCAAAAATCAATCAACCAAAATGTGTGAACGTTAACAAACTTTCACACATTTTACAGGTGGAATGAAACAATTATTGATTGAACAGGTTTGTGTGTGAGTCACCTACCGGTAATGTCTTGTCTTCACCTGGAAGGCGTCCACCAGCTCAGCTGTGGGTTTGCTTTCTCAATCCTTTGTATTCAACAAGAAAAGTTTTTGAAAAATAAAAACTTGACTTAAGCCAGACCAGCTGGCTTTCAGAGGCTGACCCAAAGTGGGCTGTGTTGGACTGTGCGCTTACTCCGCACTGAGTTTGGATACAGGAGGAATCGAGGCACTCAGACCACGCCCCACTTCACTACACATCACTTTATCACTCTCCTCCACACAGTTGTACCGCAGACCCTGTGACCTCCTGCGTCCGAGCGCTTAGTGCATGTCTGTGGACACACTGCTCACCTGTCACTGTCACTTGGGGTATATTTAGTTTGGAGGTGTCATTGATGCTGCTGCCTGTGTGTGTGTGTGTGTGTGTGTGTGTGTGTGTGTGTGCGTGCGTGTGTGTGTGTGTGTGTGTGTGTGTGTGTGTGTGTGTGTGTGTGTGTGTGTGTGTGTGTGTGTGTGTGTGTGTGTGTGTGTGTGTGTGTGTGTGTGTGTGTGTGTGTGTGCGTACGTGCGCTTGGGGGTGGGAGGGTGTAGAATGTGTTGCTGACACTCGGGGCCTCTGTGGCCCTCGCTCTAAGAGCCCAGGATTACTGATCCAAAGACCACATTCTCGACACATTACAAGGGAGAGGGGGCAGATCAAACCTGTGGCATGTCCTACATATCAGCACACTGAGCATCTGCTTGGCTGAGGATTACCATCAGCTGTCCACTCCTGTCAGCTCCTGGAGCAGGAGAAAAGGGACCAGCACAGCCACTTCACTTCAGTGATCTTTGAAACCCTTAAGTATCAGAGCAGAGATGTCCCAACCAGGGAAAAGTCTCAAGAGAACATTTTACTCAACTCTGTTGTTTACAGTCATTAATTCTAGTTATCAGTCTACCAATCTGTTACCTTTTGTTGTCAGATTGATATTATGTCACCACAAATTAATACACTGAGGCAGAGATTTTTGGCCCTTTGAACTGACAACGGTAGATTTGAATCCTGTATAAGTCCCTTATAAA
Organism: Rhinogobius similis; assembly: GCA_019453435.1. Taxonomy (NCBI): domain Eukaryota; kingdom Metazoa; phylum Chordata; class Actinopteri; order Gobiiformes; family Gobiidae; genus Rhinogobius; species Rhinogobius similis. Next base: position 27,676,206 of record CM033619.1, on the reverse strand, counting down.
GGAAACCTGAATTAGCCATCTCGGTACCCATATTGCTTTGATATACATATCTCAAATCAGTAAAATAATGCCATACCTTTGAGGTGACAAATCAGAAAACGTATAGTGCACATTTTCAGCACCGAAAGATTTCTGGTGGCGGGCATGCACCTAAAGCCATGGAGAACTTGTTCCACAAGTCAGGTCTGTTGGGAGACAAGCTCTCAGCCACATGTTTTCAAAGGTTTTTTTAATGCAATCAAAAATTTACTTAAATAGTAAGTAGGATGCCAAACCATTCAGACAGAACATTTTAGCAACAAGATTACCGATGTTGGGCTGTCAAATATATAATTTCACCACATGTTTGCACAAAATTTCGGCTTCCTCCAAACTGAAACATGTTGTTCAAGTAGTCACCTTTTTAACCACTATAGCTGTAATTAGTCTTCTATATTTTAATTCCCTCTTGCCTAGATCCCCTCAGTTTTAATAAGATGTGTGTAGCAGATGGTATCAAAAGTTTAAAAAAACTTTTACACTTACAAATTTTCAAAACGGAGATATTCGTTTTTGCAAATTAACTCTTCAAATACAGTAGATAAGTCAGATAATGATTGTGTATTAAATGTGTGTGTAGACATGTACAAGGCACGGTATTGTTTAGAGCGGTGTCCAAACTTTGGCCCTGGGGCCAAATATTGTGTCTAACCTCTTGGCCACCTGCTGAATTTGCATCAATAGGCAGCACTTTTTTGCAAATGTATCTATAACCTCAATAATGCCACATTGCATACAGACGACAATTAATGCCTTATTATTAAAGGTACAGCCATATGTCAAAGCTGTGTAAAATGCATCAATTTGAATCTGTGGACTTCACTCCACTTCTGTTTTTCAATATGTAAAAAAAAAATCTGTTAAAAAAAGTTTGGATACCTGGTTTACCTGGTTTAGAATATCATTTTAAAAAGTTTCCATTGCAACATTCAGAATTCATCCAATTTTTATAAGCAGGAAATTCAAATTCAGCTCACTTCCCAAAGTTTATTGAAGGACCTCAACATAATGACAAAACTGCCAAACTTATCGGTAAATAGAGAATGGTTGGCAGCATTTTCAAGTAAGTAAACTTTTAGACATGCTACACTAATGTTGTTAAAACAAAAAAAAACTTTTGTTTACATGTTCTCAATTTATTATTAAACAATTAGATCTAAACTTAATGCCAAGTCACAGTAAAAGTAAGCTAATTAAAACACACATACAAAGCTCCAAAATTATTATGAATGCTACATTGTTTTGACCTGGCAAACTCTCTATAAGCAGCAACTTCATTGGTTTATGGGTGGTAATAATGTATTATTTGTGCAACTGTGCATCCATGCTGTGTAGGTGTGGACGTAGGAGTTCGACAAGGTGTAGGAGGAAAATAAATAAGCGAAATCAGATCTGGATATATATATATGTATATATATATATATATATATATATATATATATATATATATATATATATATATATGTATGTATATATATAACTGGGTGTAAAAAATGTAGACACATTTTTCATATTTGTTGATTTTGTTAATAAGCAGACTTTTTTTGTCTGTTGTTTTGTTGATTTTATAGTTGATGCCATACAGAGTGGAGGGAGCTTACTGAAGTTGGGCCGTCTGACAGATAATATTACCGTGAAAGCCATGAGCGTGTGTAAACGAATCCATCCTCACCCAACTGCCAGGCATAACTCACAATCCACAGCATATCTCTAGGCATTCCCTGCTCACATCTGAGTCTAGCCTATGCCATAAGCACAGGTACTGGTCAAATTAGCATATTTGTTGTCCGCCATTTGTGGAAGAAGGAGCAGTTAATTGAGTAGGTATTATTATTATTTTTTTAAATTAAAAATACAATTTATATTTTATGGAAATACCTAAATTTGACTTTAGAAATATTTAAAATGTGTACTTCTCCACACCACTCTTGACCCATTGACAAACTAAAGCACACCTTCCTTTACAAAAGCTAATTATTGTTGATCTATGAGTTGATCTATGAGGTCTGCTAATTGATGACTACATCCACAAACATTTTGCCATTATATTTTACTGATGGCATGAAGTCATTCTTATGGGAAGGGTTAAAGGTGAGGGCCCCACCTGGACACCCCTGTCACCCTCCCAGCTGACATGTGTCATAAACCCAAACAGGCCACCTTACCCATTAATTACCATCTAATCTAGTTATACAAATCTGAGAAAAGTTTAATTAATTTGAAGGTCTTTCATGCTTGCGGAACAAGTAAATGCCATACAAAATCATGCCAGTAAACAGTCCAGTGGCGTCTCCCCATGGTGCCCTTGTGTCAGCGAGGGTCAAAGGGTAAGTGTTGTCACATGGCCTGCATAGCTCTCCTAATGACTGACAGGTGGACATAAGAGTAAGAACTTACCAGAGAGTCACTTGATTGGCCCTTACTATGCAAATGTAATGCAGTGTATATCTACAACCATTCAAAATAAGTGATTTCTGAATACAGCGAATGACAAAGAAAAATTTTGAACAAAATATCGATGGCATATTAAATTATATAGGAAACGGAGTACATTTTAATATGTCGGAATGATTCATCACAGACAATTTCTGTGCAGTTTACACTAATGTAGTGTCAAATTATTTTTTTTAAACTAAATGATGGGAAAGTCCTGATTATGTTGGTGTACTCTATTAATCATTAATGTGATGAGCTGAAATCTCCTAAATGTAGTCAGAAATACAAGTCAATGTGCTCATCTCCCTAGTTTCTGCGTATTTGGAGCCTAAACTGGCTCATGCTGTAAGGTACCCCCAAACTAAAGAGCAATCATTGCTGTCGAGCTCAGCCAGAATTATGTATTTTTAGGATTCTCATCAGGAGAGATGATTGTGGCCGACACAAATAAGAGTGTATACATTAGTGAGAGTGATACACTGGTAGAGAGGAAACCACGGGGGAGGCGGAGGTTGTAACTGGGGAGGAACTGGGACGGTTTATTTGTGGAGCATGTGTTGCTCTGGTCCAGGGACCAACAGCTGAGCATGTGACAAAGCAAGGGCAACTCATGTCTCTCCAGGCCGTAACTGCTGGATGCAGAACGATCAACATCTTTACAGCAAACAGTCACAAGTTTCAGTCAAGCATTTCTATATACTACTTTTAATTTTGTTTCAGAAACTTTAGGCTTCAATTACACAAGAGAAGGCCACTGACTTGTATACTCTGACTGGCCCAAGTTATTAACAAAGCCAAATTGAGTTAGCTAGCCAGAGTCCACACAGGCTGTAAGTGAAATGAAAAGCAGAGTTATGCTTTGAAACAAATCATCTCAAAGGCCTTCAATATCGTGAGCTAAATAACCCTGCCGAAAGGCTTTGTGGTCACATACATTGTTGGTCTAAGGGCAATGGTAAATGATTCAATCACCATAGTTCTCATATTTTATTATCTTTACATCTACTCTAAATATATTTTTATTTGATTTATTTAACATGGCAATTCAGTATTCATAAATTAAAGTAAAGACAGTACTTAAAAAATGCGAGTAAACAGCAATAAGCCAAGAAGTGGACATGATTAGTTCTCAATGTGTGGCTCCCTCTAGCGGACAACTATAATTTGAAAATGAAATGAAAGCCCAACAGTGTTCTTACATGTCATAAACCAATTTAATAATTTTGTAAAAATAAATAAATGCAAAAACATTTTTTTTAACAATTATTGCAGACACAATAAAGAGATTATGTTTAAAAAAAAAAAAAATAAAAAAAAAGGATGCTTTAGTAGTCAAAGCGTCCTTAAGGTGACATATGACACAAACATTTAATTTTGACAGTGAAGATTATGTCATTATTAAGCAAAGGCCCATTTAAATGTACATTTGGAGTAGTCTGGAGTTCCCGCGATTCAGGAAAGGTCCTCAAGTTTTTTCCAAACACAGCTTTTAAGTCTCTCCTGTCATAATTGCAAGGAATTCGTCCTGGTTTACTAGTAAAGACAAAAAATGTGTTAGAATACTAGTTACTGGCCATTAGCCTTTTTTCAGGTTGCCTGAATTTATATTCACCACATTTTTAGCCAGTAATGATGGTGGTGTGGTTTAGATGTAGATTAAACTTACTTTCTCCATCTCCGTCAACATCAAACTCATCAATCATGCTGCGCAGCTCTTCATCACTAATGCTTTCCCCAAGTTCACGTGCCACCCGCCTCAGGTTCCTCAGGCTGATTTTCCCTGATTCATCATCATCAAACAATTTAAATGCTTTTAAGATCTCTTCCTTTGGGTCTCTTTCCAATATACGATCTGTTACTGTAGAGTAGAGATTGCACAATTAGCCTACAAAGCTTACTATCTATATATATACATACAAAGAAAAAATACAAAATACTTGCCAACTTCATTAAAATCTTCAAATGTAATCTTTCCGTTCCCCTCTCTGTCGTAGTCTTTAAGTATTTTTAGCACATCCACTTTCTTTACTTCAAATCCGAGCGCCCTCATTGCAACCTGCAGTGGTCAGATAATTAGTGATGATGCTAATAAATGCAATTTCATTACAGAGAAATGAAATGTATGTCGCACAAAATAATTGCTAACAATCAAATTGTGATCTGATCCCTATTTTTAGTGACATTGTCAGATTATGTTTCATTGCTTTTTCGGTAAGTTCTAAAAGGCAGACACTTTTCGCCGCCCACCCCGCCCTGGTTGTGTTCACGTTTCAATCAATCAGATGTGCGTTTTTTGCAATAAATATCATTAACAGAAATCCACAAACTTGACATTGTTATTATGGCTTAAAGTCCTTTCCACTAACAACAATCAGGCTTTTTGCAGTTGAATGATGGTATCACTTTCTGATACAAATAATTTCACATATTTCATTTATTTATGCTGACAGAAAGGGTGTTGATGTTTGTGCCAGTTTTCATGTGGATAGGTCCAGTAATAACATAAACCATAAACCAGATCAACAAATCTGCAATCTGATAGTTAAACAGTTAACCATAGACCACCATGGAATTGACCTGTCACCAGTGCACTTTTAAACAATGTCACCAGCAGATGGCATTAGTTACTTTAAAGTAAGATAACAGCACAAATGTGATCATATTGAAATCCTAATCCTAGAGATTTTTTGGCATGCTAGTCTCCCCATACAAAGCTAATCATGAAACCACAAAGACAAAGTTCTGGCTACCTTAAGTTCATGGTAATCAATCTCTTTATCTTTGTCCGTGTCAAACAGCTCAAATGCCTCTTTAATTTCGTGTTTCTGATCCTCAGTGAGCTCTCTTCTTTTCTTGCGTTTAGTTTTGTCCACAGCAAGCTCAGTTCTGAAGAAAAAACATTGGAGTTTAGCATGAAATGTTTTTAAAGGCAAAAAAGCATCCGTTGCATTTCTAAATAATTGTTTAACGTTATCGTGTTTTATGGGAGTGATGTTTGTAAGTATTATTTGGGAAACAACAATGGCATAACAAGACCGCAATCAAACCTACATTCATTAAAATAGAGCACTTTCGTAAAACAGTCAGGGGTATGCTAACGTTAGCATAGCAGATATTCTACACAAAGCCGTGCAACCTGCTACATGCATTTGATTTAACAGAAAGTGGCGACAGGTTTACCTCAACGATAGACTCATTTTGGACGGGTTGGCGGGGCGTATTTAGAACAATAGAGCAGATAAACACGACTCCTCTCCGATCCAAACACAACAAATCCTTTTATCCGCGCTCGCTCACACAAATCATTTCTATTGGTCTGTGGTTACTGGGTAGCAGTAAAGTAGGCGCTGATTGGCTATTGTCATCCGGCCGAAACTTGTGACGTATGTTAGACGTATACTTTGTATATCCAAGCATCAAGCAACGTTATAATGTAGAATTTTGTTTGTTCAACATACATAGTCAATATTTTTGGGTTATTAAAATGTTATCCGCTTCTCGCTTTCATTGGAAAGTTAAATTGTGACCTCTAGTGAGAATCTGTTGGCAATGCCTCTGTGGAGTCTATGGACATAGCGAACATTGGAATGTCCTTCTAGTTGGGATAAAAAAATACTACGACAAATACCTACGACAAACAGAGAGAGAGAGAGAGAGAGAGAGAGAGAGAGAGAGAGAGAGAGAGAGAGAGAGAGAGAGAGAGAGAGAGAGAGAGAGAGAGAGAGAGAGAGATCACATCGGATCACAATCAGAATATTTTTTTTCATCCCCGAAGTGAAATTCCATACTGTGGAATAGTACAGCCAAAGAAATAACATTTTTAAAACATTAATTTCAATCTGCCGGTTCAATTTATAAAGCACTAGGCTATATATAACCCAAGGTGCTTAACATAGCCAGTTCAAATAATTTCTTACAGACAGACAACAGATCCCACGCACGCACGCACGCACGCACGCACGCACGCACGCACGCACGCACGCACACACACACACACACACACACACACACACACACACACACACACACACACACACACACACACACACACACACACACACACACACACACACACACACACACACACTAAAGTGAGTGCAGAAGAACCACTTAGGTCCATATAGATCAAGCAATTGTTTTTGCCAAAATAAAAGACTTTCATAAACTGTTAAACTTAAATAAAACATAACTGAAAACGGTGAGGCCTTGAGTGCTGTAGCCTTAAAGAAATCTGCCCGCGTTTGGTATGGCCAGTGGTACAAAATTACAACCTTTTGTCCTCTCTTCATTAGCCTAACATTTCAGGTCAGCTTTAGTATTATATTTCATGGTTTGGTATGATTAAATTGTTAAAATGAAGTCACATGCATGCTGAATGGCTAGTTTCTTTCAAACATTTCAGTTTTTTTTTTTTTTTAGGTGCCACTCGGTCTCTCCTTATCTTCCAGTGTGTCTCCTTCCTTACATCTGTGAGCTCAGATAGACAATGGGACACCATCCCTATCTGGATCCCAGAAACACCCAGGATTTTCCCTCCACATTCTCACTGATGGCTGTTAAATAGGCTTATTTATTTGAACTTCTGTTCAGATTGTTCTCAAACGTACCTTTGGTCTCCTCTTTCTGATTATACAGCCTGGTCTTATTGAGGAGAGACCAAATGGGTCAGACATTTACCTGATCCTGCTCATACAGAGGCATCTTTCTGAAGAAACCACATATGAGCGAGCCGCTGCAGTATGTGGGGTAAACACAAGGCTGGACATTTATTCCATGTGTGGGTCCACATCCGGGCAACTGGAGGGTGAGTATGGGGGCAGGGTGAGACCTGGCCTGTCGCATAAGCACCTTCTGTGTTTGGACCAACAAACTTTGAAACCCTAAGTTTTCTTTTAGATTTTGTTCACAAATTGAAAACCTGGAACAAATTAAACTTCTGACCATGTTTTGATAGATGGATAGATTTATGGTGGATGATCTGAATGTTGGTATTTGAAATATTTTCCTCTTTATTTCGTTGAATTGTGAATGGCTCTTCACACAGAGTTGTGGGGTGTGGTTACTCCAAGCATATTAAATCCTTAGTGTTAGGCAACTATGTGTTCATGTCATTAAACCAAATTCACTCAATCCCCACCCCAAACTTGCAGAAAGACCCCTTGTATACTCAAACTTGGACACTGCAACAGTCTCCTTTAGCTGATGGGAAACAATAAAATCAAAAGAGCAGACACATATTTTACAGATTGTCTGTAAACGTTTTAAAGCTTTTGATGTGGTGTACAGTCAGCTACAAGACAGTAGTGTGTTGGCAGCAATTAGTTTACTACAGACCAATCTTGCTCAACAAAGCCTTTCTGCTTACAGCGGTATCTGATTGCTGACCTTTTCAACTTTTATGCCTTCAACTGTGTGACAGAGAAGCAGTGACCGCAACAATGTCAGAGTTAACAGGGCAGCTTTACAGAGTGCACAGGGGGTAAGGGTTTACTGCACCACTGATTTAAAACAAAAATGGTTAGCTAATTTAATTGCTTGGAAAGGCAAAATTATTTTATTCTGGGTATACAATTGGTTAATTTTTGGCCATAATGCTAATGTGTTAAAAACAAAATAAAACAATCGTCCCCACAGTTCAACTTTTTTGGTAAATGACATAAAACCAATAGGATAACACTTAACATAACAAAATAAACATGCAATGTCTTCCTCCATCTTGTCAGCAAAGGTAATAAATACGCTACATTTGTTTAGTGTCATACTATTTCAAATTAAGGTACATTTCAAAAAGTCTAAATTGTGTGAAACTTCAATTTCAGTCAGGTTTTTCACAATTGTCACATCACAAACCATATCAGAATGTTTGTGACTGTGTCACTCAAACATGTATAATGCGAAAATAAACCCTAAAAAAATACTGTTTGGATTAATGTATATTGAATACTATTGCATTGAAATTATTAATCTTTTCTTGTTACTCTTTGGACCTGAAACCACAATATATTATAAAGTGATTACTTTCAACGTGTAGATTTAGAAATCATCTGCACAGATCATCTCAAAGAGAGTAAAAAGTCAACAGATTGTGCAACAGAGGTTTGTTTGTGCAGAGATGTCAGAGGAGGGCGTAGGCAGCTTTTCCTCTTGTTTCAGATTAGAAGATGAGGCACTCAGTGATGTTCTGCAAAAAGAAAGATCTGACTAACTCCAACTCTGTTCATTTAATAACCCAGTCTGTGACGACATTTTCCGAGAAGTCACTAAAAGTGGCCCCTGTAGTGGACCGATCACCTGCCCAGACCCCCATCCCGGCGCACGGGCGCGAGGAGGAGCGTGAGAGCGCATCAGATCAACAGTGGAGAGGACTCATTGTTGGACCTGTTACACAAGGGAAAACATCTCTCCGGCTGACCCGCGAAACCTTATCGTGGGACATTAACACCTTTTCCATAACGGAGGTAAGCATGTCCAATGTAGTCTGCGATGTTGAAGTAAATAACTGACTGTATGGTCATAGGTCTTTTTTATTTATTTATATCAAAACCTTATCAAAATTAGTTGTCAAAGAGATGCATTATGTTTTGACATGTGATACCCAAGCCCCTCTCTGAAATGTTTCTTCTTGTTACTGCTGCCCATCTATTTCTACTGTTGAGTTTAATGCTATTTTTTTCTTTTCTGTTTTAATCCTGATAATTATTAAATCGACTGTTGTGCTTTGCCAAGTGGTCTGTAAGTAAAACGTGTGCCGCTGAGTAAAATTGTAACTCTTTGCCACTTGAACATGCAACGTATTTGTGCGTTTTCATATTTGTGGTGGAGCAAATTCATTAGAGGCAAAGTAATTTAGAGGTGACAACCTCAAGCCTGTGTGCAAATTTTATTCTCCTAAAATCTCTGTCTGCGCATTGGCTTAGACATGGTGGCTCCACCCTGACCCTGCTTTGTGCCCTTGTGCCCCATATCGGCCTCTGCTGGATTAATGGGGGGTAAGAGAGAGAACCGTCCGCAAACATCCTTTCGCTGCACATAAAATATTATTCACTGATTTAATTGAAAGCCTATAATTGTTATCCTGCTCTTACTTTACAAAAATAATAATATTAATATTATTAATGATAATAATAATAATAATAATAATAAATAAATAAATAAAATAAAAATACTACCTTTAAGGCAGTGAATACTGGTTATATACATTTATATTTGTTAACGTGGTCATACTTGAAACGGAACAGGATTTGTCTTTAAGTTAAATGTATTGTTGGCCCATGGAAAATTAAAAATAATTTTAAAATGAAACTTAAGTTTTCATGCTTTAAGCCTGGTAATATCATTTTCGGTGAGCTTAGCTGCCCCTTGACCTCTGGAATTCACCTCTGACACTTTAAGCAGCCATATAAAACATAGATAAAACCTTCAGCCGTGTCTTTGAAACAAAGGGTCATAGTGGGATGAAGAGGCACGACACTTTTAACTGTAGCTTCACAGAGGTGGGCTGAGAAAAGGACATCATAAATTATCTGACACAGCAGGGGACAGTGCAGACTCTGAGAGCGGAGGTCAATGAATCTGGCAGAACTGTGGATCTTATTGCAACATGTGGCTCAGGAAGGGTTCTTATGGGTACATTTCAGTTTCCTCTTATAAAGGAAAAACATATAAAGAAATCAAAAGAAGATCCAAATCAGACCATCCCATCTGATTTAGATTTTTTCTCTTTGAAATAATTGCAAAACGTAATCAATTTTATAATTATTTTAACATCTTGAATAGAATAGAATTGGTTGAACTTTTAATTTAGATTGTGTAAACATACAGCCACATTTACATCCCAAGTTCTCATCTATTTAAATTATTATATTCAGATTAATTTGAATTAACAAATACTTAAACAGACTGAATGCAGTGAGGACAAACTGGGAGTGGAGCGCGGAACAGTACTAAATTTACTCACTGTTGTAGGAAAGGTAATTCATTTTCTTTATTTTCAACAAGTAGGAGAGTTGTAATAACCTTTGCACCGGAAATTGTAATGTGTAGGTCTCCACCCATTTTGTGTCATGGCATCATAGGCCCAATGTGCTCTGACTGAGGTCTCTTTGTAGCAGGTGGTGTGGTGTGACAGTGACGTCAGAAGTTGTTCATAGCAAGTTTTGAAGCAAAAGAGCTGTGTTAAACTCACTTTAGCCCCGCACTCAAACTGTGCTGTCACTAAATTTGCTTGGCTATTTTAGCGTTCCAAATGTTACTTTCAAATGTAAATACCCTGATGTTTGTACTCCGCCCTGAACACACACAACTACATGCACTCGACAACAAAAAAGTGGTAGACCTCCACCAGCTGCAATACATGTAAATCATTCTTGTCTTGCTAAATGTTTTATGTTTGTTGATCAAACCTTAAGGAGTCTTATGCTAATGCACACTCTTTGTCAGTCCCAAGCCTGGATGATTAGCGTGAAGGGATAAAACAGGGAAAACGTATCCCAAATAAATCTCTTGGTGCCTTGAAATCACATGCATTGCTGTGACAAGTCGATCGAGCTTTACTGCATATTGCGTCTTCTACATAAATTACAGTTGCTCCTTGCATTTGTCTCAAGAGCAGAGCAGGCAGCATTAGTCACCCATGTATTCTGTGCATCAAGTTACTAAGGCCATGTGTCAGTCATGCCAATTTAATTTGCAACACATAACATCCATAGATATATGAAACTGCAAGGCATCATGCTCAAATGTTGCATCTCTGGTTGACTTTAATGGTTTTAATGGTATATGCGTGTTATTTTTCTGTGTAAATCTCCTAAAGTATCCTTACAAGAAATCCATACTCATAAAGACTCAATAAATGAACCCCAAAAAGTAAATGTTGCGCTGTGTATTTTGGTTGGTCAACCATATGACTAAAGGCCCACAGACCCACAAAACTTTGTTCTCAAACCCCATTTGGTATGAAATCGTAAATAATCAGAAATAATATTTAGATTACGGAAAGTGCCCTTGTATCGACTGAAACTGTGACAGGTGGTTCACAAAAACCCAATGTAAACATTTACACTTTACTGAGGAGATGTATACAGAAGAGTTAAACTATAAATCTGACCAAAAATGGACAAAATAAGTCTGTGTTCTCTCTCTGTGTAAACCTTTATGAGTTCTTATAATCAAGCTGTAATATATCTGTTTTATCCTGACCATACAAATGAGTTATCTGATGAATCCATTGATAAATGGCTCCAACAGATGTGTGCATGTTGAGGACAAGGAGGGAACACACCTGGTCTGAAGAAATGTCACCTTGTTTTCACTCTACACAGACGCAGTTGTGTCCGTCAGTCATAGGGACACATGCTTTAATGATCTGTTATCCTTTCCACAGATCAAACACTTGCCCTCGTGCCTTTTTGTGCATATCCCATTGTTTTTTCTCATTTCACACACCAGCAACTCCTGTCCTAAAGACTCAATACTGGACAGTTTTCTCTAAAGTCATAGCATGACCGAGCCCCAGAGTTAAACATGAGTGTGTGTGTGAGGAGATGGCACAGTCAGTGTGTGCTGCAGCGTCTTTCTGCTGACTGCTGATCTCATTGTGGCTGAGGCACATCAGCAGTTTAAGAGTGAATGGAGATAAAGAGGGTGGGGCCATATTGGAGCCCTAAGAGACCATGGCTAATAGACACATCTGAGCACAGCGTGAGCCCAACTGTAGTGCAGGCATAACCTTTAACATTAATTTAGGTTTATATGAGTCATTATATTACAGTATACTTTGAAACACTTGAAAGTTATCATTTTAAAGTCACATTACTGTGTACAATAATACTAAAATATAAACCAGAAATTAGCAGACAACAGCATCATTTTGTGGTCAAGGACAATTTGTTATGTACAAAGAATAGACATGGAAATGGACATGGAAAATGTTAAATACACAGTTGTATCATCTGTGTGTGCGCGCTAGTGAGTGTGGCTGCAGTGGGGTGTGTGTAAGGTGAATGCGCTCAGTGGGAAAAGCTGCACAGTGACATTCTCCCTGAAGTTGTGGACTTCGATTGCTGCTGCCATGCTCTACTGTACTCTGCGTCCTTGTACTGCCGGATGATACATCTGCTGCCCAGTATGTATACAATCATTTACTGTGACAGATTTACAGTGTTGGTGTCAGTTGAGTTCACTGAAGTAGTGCTTTATAGGCTGAATGTGTGCGGCGCTAAAGGATGCAGGGAACGCTTCTCTGACATAATCACAGAGTTCTTGCAGAGAAGCACAGCATTGCAGATAGATACTGTCCCAAGGATAGAAATGCCCGAGCCTGTGTACTGCAGTGAAATGCTGGATTTGGCTCATGTCTTCATCCTGACATTTCTTTGTACTTACTGAATGTGCCCTGTGTTTCTCTGCAGTGTGAACCCTCCACTTTGACCAAAGATGATTTGTTTGCTGATATTACTCCTGGTCTCTGTGGCTGCAGCTGACAGATCTGCTTTACAAACTCTCAGACAGTTAGATGCACTGTATCCTGAGCTGGAGCACTCCAGGACCATCTATGTTGTAGGTGGGTAAATTCATGAGAAGATGTAATCTCTGTTTTGTGTTTCCCACACTCACTATGCTGCTAATCAGTACATTGTGACGGACTCATGGATAGGGACGTGTGGAGGGTCGTCAGCTCTGAGAGAACTTATCTTATACTAACAATGTGATGTGACTCACTCTGCACAACATATCGGAAATCTACAAATAAATGTAGATGACTTACTAAACTGCAGTAAGCAGAGAACTGTTTTGGACTGCTAAAGTCAGCCATGTCTGAGCACATATTCAGAGTTTAATCAGTGTGCCATTAGTTCAGGGAATGGACCCTCCTGCTCAGATTTAGCAGTCAGACATTGTGTTCCACTTTAAATGGTGTGTGATGAGGATGATATAGATATAGATAGATATTATAATTTGCATTTTTTAGAAATTACATTTTAATAATTGTTTTGCAGAAAATGGTCCTCGACTCTCAGTGCTGGCAGAGCAGTCCAAAGTCATAACTAGACGAGGTGGGAATGCTACTTTACCATGTAAGATTCAGAGAGATGAAAGTCTTGCACCCAATCGCAAAATGAGGATCAAATGGACAAAACTGACTTCTGACTATCTCAAAGAGGTTAGTTCATCTATCAACGCTGTAGAGAACACAAGAGCACTAACATACTCACAATGACAAAACATGAGTAAACAATATTGTGCTTACTTACAAGCAATCATCTGATTAAATATTATATATATAATATAATATAGTCACATTTTATATAGCACTTTTTTACCTCCAATGGGCACTTAATGCACCCATTCACACACATTCATACACCAGTGTATGCAGACAGCAGTGGGCACCTGTGGGTGCGGGGTTTGAACTGCCCTATGGGTTAGGGTTAGATGGATCTGACCAATCTTCCAGATATGTCAATGTCTGGGATGAGATTCGAACGGACAATCTTTGGATCAGTGTACCCTGAGATAATTATCAATTATAGAAACTGGGCAAAGATATAGTGTATTACTGGTAACACTCACTTGTATAAAGATATCTATCACTGTATATGAGATTTCTGATGGACTGAGTGAACTAATACTCTTTGTTAATCTTGTTAAAAGGTGGATGTCTTTGTTTCCATGGATTTTCACAAAAGAAGTTACGGCCGTTTTCATGGGCGTGTCCATTTGCTCAACACCTCTCCATCAGATGCGTCTCTCGTCATCACAGAAATTTCCCTGGAGGATTATGGGAAGTATAAATGTGAAGTTATTGATGGTTTGGAGGATGCAACAGCAGTAGTGGCTCTTGACCTAGAAGGTGCATCATTTGTAGAGACATGTTAATACACTAATTTACTTTACAGCTGATACAGTACATGATGTTTAGACATTTTTCTTCTTGGTTTGGTACCTAGGTGTGGTTTTCCCATACTTCCCTCGCCTTGGTCGCTACAACCTTAACTACTACGACGCAGAGCGAGCGTGCCATGACCAGGATGCCATTGTAGCCTCATTTGATCAGCTTTATGATGCTTGGAGAGGAGGAATGGACTGGTGCAATGCTGGCTGGCTGAACGATGGCTCAGTACAGTATCCCATCACAACACCCAGAGAACCCTGCGGGGGCAAGAACACTGTGCCTGGAGTACGTAACTACGGAGTGCGAGACAAAGAAAAGAACCACTATGATGTCTTCTGCTTTACATCTCACTACAAAGGTAAGGCAAATGTTCATGTTCTTGCAAAAATGTATAATTTTGAACAGAAGATGTTTGTTTTTGTAAACCTACAACATAATTTGCATCAAGGACACAATATTATTGCTATGCCCTCTCAGGTCGATTCTACTACCTGATCCAGCGTTCCAAACTGACCTATGATGAAGCAGTACGGGCTTGTCAGAAGGATGGCGCTCAAATTGCCAAAGTGGGCCAGATGTTTGCTGCCTGGAAGCTGCTTGGCTATGATCGCTGTGACGCAGGTTGGTTGGCTGATGGCAGTGTGCGTTACCCTATATCCCACCCTCGGCGCCGCTGCAGCCCCACCGAGGCGGCCGTCCGCTTCAATGGCTTCCCCGACAAAAAGCACAAGCTCTATGGAGTGTACTGCTTCAAAGGCCCCAATTGAGACAAGTGCAACTAAAGAGTGAATAACAGACTGAAAAAAAAGAGGTGAATTATGAAGGCCATATATGTCATATCAACTAAACTGTGATGCTTAATTTCATTGAAATGTTATTGAGTTTCTGGTGCTTGATACTCTGAAATTCTGATGTATAGTTTACACATTCTATTTAAGGTCTTATTATTTTTTATTTAATCTATGCCTTTGAAGTATGGGAGCAGTAACATTCATATTAACTGTTACTGATAAACAGACATAAGGAAGCCTCTCAGCAACAAGTCTTACGGTTGCACTAAAACCTGGCACTTAACAGAACTTCAAGTACAACAAAGCCATGATTTTTAGCTGCTGACAACATTAAAAAGGGACCTGGTCTACCGTCTGTGATAACAAGGTGCTACATATGGCACTTTGTATTGAATCATCCTCTATTTTGTTTTATTATGAATGTGTTGGACCAAACATTAGATAAAATGTGTGTATTTTCTTTGATACTGTTTAACATATTCTTATGTTCTTATAAAACTGTAGCAGGTGTTATTTGTTACTTAAAACTAAAAAAGTTCACAGCCTATAAAATACACAACCCTAGGCTTTTGTTTTACAGCACAAAGAATACTGAAAGGACTAAAGGTATCTTTAGGGAAATGAATATGTAGTTTTAGGATTTATCATTCAGCATTGCAACATGCCTGGCTATCTTAGGCAATGTAAAATCAATGGTAAGAAATGCTAAAGCTTAGAGAGTCTCTGTAAAAAATATATAGATAGATATATATATTATATCTTTGGTTAGCCTTGTGCATGGAAAAGCACACAGCATAGAGTTATTCAACAACTGCTGTTTTTTGATAAAAATCTGTTTATTTTAGTAAAGCAAAAAGCCACAGGTAGCCTTATACTGTTTGACAAAGTTTAAAAATAAAAATAAAACAATAGAAGCTGTGATCTTAGCAATGCATACGGTTTGTCTGCAAAAAGAACCCACTTCCATTTATCAGTAAAAGTGAACTTCCTTTTTAGGTTAAGACTTAGACAGTATCATCTGGCCCTGGTAAAATCTGAGGTCATCCTCTTTGGCTGTACTGAAGTTTTACTTGGCTTTATCCTTGAAAAGCCAAGGATTGGTCAAATGAAGTGGTAATGCTATAGTCTTATCATTGAACAACCGCTGGATAAGCTCATTTAAGATAATGACGCAAGAGTGAACATTATGATTTAACTGAACAAACAAACCTGCAAAAAGTGATGTTTTTATGACATCATGTAAACAATTACAGGTTCAAAATAAACGCTTTTGTATCAGAAGACATGACTGTGAGGACAATAAAAAAATGAGCTATGATTAGGTCTGTGTGTTTTGTAAGGGCTTATTAAGAACAAACGTCATCATCTATAAGTATTCACAGCAGTTTAGAGGACATATTCAACACACTGAGGCAGGACTGTATTTGTGTTTGACAGTAATGTGTGCTCCAGGAGCTTTCAAATGAGGACTTGGTTCTTGCATAATTCTGGTTTATTACCACAGAACACCCAGGCCACTCATGATCCTATACCAACACTTTATTTGGACAAAAAACACAGACGACATGTTTTACAGATGCATGTATTAACTTGGAGCCTGTGAATAAATTGGGCGAGTTAAGAGTGCTCTCCCATGTAATTTTACATAATATAAATATGTACTCTATAACAAAAATGAAAAAGGAATACTCTTAAATTCACATTTTTTATTGCACAAGCATCTGACAGTGACAAAAGACAAAGATAGTAACCTCGAATATAAGACTGGCATACAAATAAGCTCTTGCACCTTTAACTGCATGAACCTGTCGAATATTTACCATCAAAATATATACATTTGGAAATGGAATGAAATAAATGTATGAAAGTGTGACACCAAACCTTAACTGAAACATTTGTCTCCATAAAGTCATTTTCACAGCCCCTTTAATGTTGGTACAATACAACAGATTCCAGATCTGCAGCAAAGCCCACAGTCTGAAGCATTGACTGGTGAGGAGACATTTGTACGGTGCATAAAACAAATTAAGATTCTAAACACCAATTCTATAAACAGTAAGAATAACATAATTAGTCTCACAGTCCATTCAAAGTTTGAATAAAATAATTTAAATGAAATGGACTCATATTTACGGTTTTGAAAGCACTGCCACCTAAAACATTCAATCTTTAACACATTGATGCATTGACACTGGGCACATTATGGCGGACTGTACAAAAAGGTTGAGCTAGTATGGTTTTGTATCACCTAAAAACACACATGTGCCTTATATTGTTACCCCATTAAATATTGTTCATTATCAAATTCCCTTATTTTTTTGTATAAAAACTTTTTTAATAAAAAGTATATAGACTATAAAAATCAACAATAAAAATTGTCTTAAAGTTACTATTAAGTTTTTTTTTGCATTAATCTATAAACAAATAATAAACAGCTAGAACAGCTGTGATAATATCTAACATTTCAATTCTTTATTTCACAGAAGGCACTGAAGTTCACATTCTCTATGGAGCTGTTTTAAGCAGAAGTATGAGATAGTGTGAGATGAAACATCTCACTGATGTGCATAAATGAGCCATATTTAAGAATAATAACCATATGTTCTAGGGAGACATTGAGACACAGATGAGGGTTTCTCTCTCCATGTCCCTGCACCAAAGGTTAGAAACACCCTACACTAAACCTAAAATCAAGGTCCCATATGATCATTCTGAACCTGTTCCTGAGGCTGCTGTTTATTAAGAAGCTGCTGAAAAGGATTCCAGATTCGTTGAAAAATGCCATAATTGTTCTGCTGATCTTGATTGTGTTTATCATGGCTCTTTGTGAGATGGATGTGGTGGTTAAAGTGCTTGTTGGGTGGATGGTTGTCTTTGTTGCGGTGCTTTACAGTCAATGCCTGGTGGTACGTGGCAGCTTGAATACAAACACACAGTTAAAATGTAGACAACAGCACACTATTGATCAGTATGAAGAAAAGGAACTCACGACTAATGCAGGTAACTCTGGGGACGTCCCACTGGCCATTGGCCCGACAGCGTATAGTGGGCGTGTGCCTCTGGATGAAGCCCTGATTACAATGATAACGCACCAATGTGTTGATTTCATAACGAGGCTTCATAGCTCCAAACACTCGGGCGTCCTTTACAACTGGAGGCTGGCCGCATGACACTGCAGGTGTATCAAATAGTATATTATATTATATACTATTTGAAAGAATGTACAGAATTTGGGGCATGTGAGTACCTGTTCCCTTCTTGCATGTGAAAGTGAGGTGGTAGTTACAAGGCACATCGTTCCACTGTCCTCCCTCGTGCCAAATCATCACCACACAGTCCTCTCCCGACTGGAAAAAGCTGTCCGGCTGGTTGGGCCTCCAGTGGTCATATTGCTGTCAAAATATAAATATCATAGAATCATATACAATCCACAAGGCGTTCACTTAAAGCCTCCTCCCAAGTCCCCGCCGTTGCAAAAACAAAGACACGGGTTGTTTAATATTTCAAATGCACAACGACCTTTTAACCATCCTATAAGTTGGAGTCCAGGTTAGAATGTTAAATGATAAAATAAAAATGTACCAATAACTGTGACAACTATATCTAAGTAACAGTGTTACACTTTAAACGGAATTGGGCAGATTTCCACAAGGTGTTCCTCATGGTTCTAAACTTGACAGTAAATATAACACATTTGTTACACAGATCAAGGTTATGCAGCCTCCACCTATCCCCATGGGAAGAAACCTCAGCGCAAAGAGGAATGACTCTTGTTTGCAATGCACATCTACACCAGAGGGAGGCTCTACAGGGACAATAAAAACACTTCTCAAAGTGCTCTGACTGTTCCATTTGTAAACCAAATATTTAAATTTTCCTGCACCAAGTCTTAACATTAAGAAAATAGACATTTATGGACTTTCAAGTGCATGTGGTTTATATATTCCAAATATGCAGAAGGGCTCTTAAAGTAGGGGTGTGCCTCCATTCTGAAAGATAACACATGACAAATACAGAGTCCCCCCAGTCTTAAGTTTCTCATTGAATCTGACTTGAACAGCTGATGGTTCCCAGCGGACGCACTGTGTGCGAGAATACGTCATTGGAAGCAGAAGTGACTTAACGCTGTACAGCAATGACCACAGGACTGTGGACTTCTTTAGGTTACATTAGTGAGGACATTAATGGGTTTGGCGTACAGCATGTTTGTTTTTACAAGCTTTCGCAAATGCTCAATATTTAGTGAATTCTTGTGGTTTTAATAATAATAATGCTTTACACTTGTAATGCACTTTACAGACTTGTCGAAGTCTCTCAAAGCGCTACACTGTTGTCATTATTCTTTCACAACACACTGCATATCATCAGCCCCTCCACGCACGCACGCACGCACGCACGCACGCACGCACGCACGCACGCACGCACACACACACACACACACACACACACACACACACACACACACACACACACACACACACCCCTAGGCAATGAGGGTGAAGTGTTTTTTCAAAGGACACTAATTAATTCAACATCTAGCTTACATTACCAACATTAATATTGTGTTGTTGTAAATTAGTTGTATTAAACACTCAATACTCATCACTTGTGTTGAATTTGAATATCCTATTTGAGAGCAAGCAAAATTTAGATTTTATGTGCAACGGTGCCTTTTAGAAAAAATGCTCCTTTACCATCGGTCTGCCATCGGTCCATCTGAAGTCTCTCTCAAACATCTTGTCATTTAGGCCTACCCACTGGTAATCACTGCCCAGCCCTGCACAAGAAGAGTTGTCATAAAGCTGATCGGACATCACATTCCCAATAAATATAACACACTGTATACACAAAAGTAAGACATACATTGTAAGAATGGGGCAGCAGAGACAAAAGATTCAGTTTTGGATGACAATTTGTGCATGGAAAAGCACACAGCATAGAGTTACTTCTAAAATATCTAATTGCGTTGCAGTACAGTTGCATTGTATTAACACTACATAGAAACTGAGAATCTTAACAAGCACAAGAATGAAATGCATAATATGTCCAAACTGAAGGCTTAGCAGATTTCATACACAGCATTTAACGGAAACTATATGTAATACAAAATTAAATTACACATAAAAATATAACTGTTGCCTCTGAAATTATTATTTCAATTACATTGTGCTTAAAATTGCAGCCCTAATGCCTTCAAAGAACTAAAAACAGCTCCAATGTAGGCATGTGTGTCAACTTTGGATATTTACTGAATATTAAAGGACACAACACCCTTACAACATTACCCCCAACATGATCTGTGTACTTACGATTTACAAAAAGCTGCTCTTCGTGGGACAAGATGCTGGTGAGGTGAGCGCCATGGATTCGACACTCTCTTTCAGCCGAGTCCCAGGTTCGACGGTGAGTGAAATACTTGTAGCAATGAGACTGGAATTTCTGCCAACCAAATCCACACACCTCAGTGTCTGCAGAAACAAAATATTACATGGGATATTTTTTTAAATAGGAATCTTACAATAGATTTAACATACAACATTAAGCTTATACTGTATGCACATTTTAAGATTTTTATGTATTGTGAATACTTTTACTAAAGGACCACTTGTGGTTCTAACTATGACAGTGCAGTGTGAATGTTAAGATGTTTAAACAATTAAAACCAAAGACAAATTGCTATTTTTAATAAAACATAACCTGTTGACAATATGCACTTTACTTTATTATATTGCTGGCCACCTTTTGACACGACAGCTGTTTGACACGGTAATCCATGCTTTTATACACTTTTTTTTAACACAAAAATTGGAGCACATCACTCCAATTTTATCCTCCTTTCACTGGCTGCTACACTGGCTGCTTTAAGGTCCGTTTTAAACAGCTTTTATTTGTTTTTAAATATATGAATGGTGCTGCCCCGCTGTACCCCCCAGATCTTCTTCATCCTCTCAAGCCTGCAGTCTCTCAGGTCAGCTGAGCAGCTCCTCCAGAGTGTGCCAAAGACCAGCAGGAAGCTCAGAGGGGACCAGGCTTTTGCGGTGGCAGCACCAAAACTTTGGAGTGAGCTGCCTTTGCATATTAGATAGGCCTTGTCTGTACCTGTTTTTTAGTCACTTCTTAAAACGTTCACTTTGGCCTTCAACACAGTTTGAGTGGTTGACATTATTTCAGTTTGTATCTATTTTATTCTTTTTTTAAACAGTTTTATTTTGTGTTTTAATTATGAAGCACTTTGTTCAACCTGGTTGTTTTTAACATGCATTATTAATAAAGATGCAGTTGCTGTACAAAGACTCAATGCAGTTGGATTGCAAGTTTTATCAGACAAACCAACAATGACTGTATTGTTTAAGGGAAAGCTCATGACTGCACCTTTATGACGGCACCCTGTGTCCAGGCTCAGGTGGGACTAATGAAGCACCAGCTCCTTGTAGCAACCAATCATCAACTTAAAAACAGATATAAGGTCTTAAGTGGTAAAACTAGAGGCTGTATTAATCATTATTCAAGTGCCATACAGCTGCAAAAGTTTTCTGGCCAAAATAAAAGGGACAATGTTCTCTTTAGTTGTTGTTTCCAGTGGCAGCAACAAGAAGACAGCTGTTCTTTATCTGACAGAGCACAGACTGTTTCAGGCCTGGCAAACTGCACTGATAGGGTTTTGTGACTAACACATCCAAAATAGAAATTGTGAAGAAAACTATCTGGGAATAGGCATCTAACTAAGAATACTTCAGATAGTGATGATGATTGTTTCCCAGATTTTACTCAGTAGACATGAGAACACACTAAGATTGTAACACTTTGAAATATTTCAGAGAAAAATGTCTTTTACCATCAATGAACATTAGTAAAGATTCCATGGCAAGTTTAGTTTTGTTAATGATGGCAGCGTTAAGGTGCGGTAGAGCCAACACTCAGGGCGAAAGGACAAATAGTAGGCACAGTTGCACATTACTGAAACACTGAAATTCTGTTCATCTAGACAGTGCGAGTTGACATTTTTTTGGGCTCATGTCCTGCTGCTCTTCAGTATAAGAACAGAATGATGAATTCGCCTAATGCCGGGGTTGCCGGGTTTCAGCAGCCAAACCTGCGCAAAGGTGTCTGAAAAACACCTAAAACCATCCAGTGTGGCTGTTTTCCTCTGTATTTATGAAAGTAGCGTTCCTCCTGTGACACAGACCTGCCTGTCTTTTCTCGCAGAAAAACTGCTTAATGCCATTGTAAAAGCTCTGGTTTGTCTAAAGATCAGCTCAATGAGGTTCATTTCAAAGCTGACACTGGCCTTTGTCTTTATATTATAGCGTAGGAATTTGTAGTCTTTTGGTCTATAATTACAGTATTTTACACAATGTTTTAAATCTTTTTCACCTGAACTCTGGATCACGTGCCAGTGCTTGAGTCCTAAATAAAGACTAAATTAATAAAACTTAGAGTACCTCATGTCATATAGCGCTGTCATATACACTGACCGTGCTCACACAGTTCCCCTGCATAGCTGGGCAGGCAGAGGCAGGTGAAAGAGCTGACCCCATCCAGACAGGTGGCTCCGTTCAAACAGGGGTTGGACTGGCACTCATCGACATCTGCACACACAAGCCTATATTATTCCTCATTTGTCTGTCAGTATAAGGTCAATGTGATGTGCTCACTAGGAACACATCTTTATGAAGTCTGTTTGTACCGGTTTCACAGTGCTGCCCGGTATATCCAGGTGCACAGACACACATGTTTTCAGACGCTTTTTTGTAGCAGGAACCGCCATTGAGACACACACTTGCAGTGCATGGCAACAGATCTGGACAGGGCACAGGAAAAGAGAATTTAACCCATGATTAGCACATCAACTTTCACAATATTACTTTTTATGAAAAAACACCAAAACATAAAAATTGTGCACATTGTTCAAATCTGATTAATTTGAACATTTTGACCAGGTTCTACAATATATTTTACCAATGAGCCTTGAAATTTGTTCAAACTGACTTTATCCTGCACGTCAATAGTGAATACATATTTACCTTTTTAAATGTCCAATATATCAATAATGAAACACAATCTAGGTACTGTATATCATAAAACACCTCCAGATATTATTATTAGCAGAAGAATTATTAACCTATACCTCTGACGTTAACGGTGCTGGCTTCCACAGAAAAAGCTGGGTGGGTGACTGCATCTGGCTGCTCTATGGCTGCGGTTTCTGCTGCGATCTTTGGCTGGGACTCCAAACGTGGCACAATTTGTCTGTCATAGTCGTTGAAGTCGTCGGGCAAAGGAGTGGCATCGGGATCAGGGACTAGAGCCCATTCAGGGACTGAATTGGTGCCTTGGTCGAAAGTGTACAACGGAGACATTGTAGAGGCTGAGACTCCGGTTGAACTTGTGAACAGAACCGTTTGGTCGTTTGTTGTAGTTCTGTGTTCTATTTCAGAATAATGTATTGCGGCGTCCAACTTAGCGGTAAGAGTAAGATATGTGGTGGGATATTTTGAAGCAAGAGAAGGGACTGGGGTCTGTTTTTGCATATCAGATTTGATTGTCCTACTTTGGGCAAAAGTATTTAATGTCGTAGCACTTGAATGCGTAGAGTGTTCTTGTGGTTCTGACAGTGAAGTAAAAACATTTTCACCAAAAACCTTCACTCCTCTGTCCAAATGTTGTGAACTTGCCCCTGATTCTGTCGTCATAGCTGCAGCATGTTGAACTAAAGGTACCTCTGTTACATCACCATTCATTTTAGGGTGGAATGTTGAGAAAATAGGTGAAAGAGTACTTGTAAATTTATCCATCTCCGGGGGGTAAACGTCCTGGCCTGAAGCCTCATCTTCTCCCGAAGCGGATCCTTCAAACTCCTCCGTTTGAACCTTGATGTTGGAGGTTGTTGTCGTCACGTCAGGGAGAAAAGTGGTCAGCTCAACACTACCTATTTCTGTCTCATCCGTCCTGACATCTGATGCAACAGCAGTAGGAAATGCGCCGCTTCCAGAACCTTCAAGGGAGGAATCCTCTGCCCCCTTGCTGCCGGACCCTTCCATGTCCTCATATGGAGAGAGACCTTGAGTGAAGGATGCATGGGACAAGAGCAAACCCGGAGAAGTGATTGGCACTGCAGTGTAAACTTGAGTCAGTGTGGTGACATCTCCATGACTTGTTTCTAGCTGCATTTTTACATTAGCACCAGTAGAGAGAGAGTCGTCATTTGTTTTTGTGTGCACCTCGATGGCTCCATAGTCAAAAGAAGTGGCAGTCTCAACATCGTCCCTGTCCCTCTTTTGTCCCTCTTCAATCTGGACAGGGGTAGCTATTTCAAATTGATCTCCCCTGGCCTCTTCAGGGAGGTCAGGTTTAAATGTCACCTGAGGGCACACAAAGCTCGTGAGACCATTTATAATTCGGGCACAATGTTATAAGCCGTATGAAATAACACGCTTACATTTTAAATAAATAATAATAATTAAATGTTCAATTAAGAATTCAAATTTTCATCTATGTATAGCGTATAGTAATTTGCCCACAGTGAGTCACCATATCTGTTGATTGTACCTGACAATGAGCATTTTGACTCCTCCACAAATGAAGTCACTCTAAATTTTATAGCATTTTTAACAACCTTAAAAACAGCAGCCATTATTTATCAATGCTATGGACAAAAACAAAACAAAATTATCAATATAGAAAATTAAATACGTTAGGGTAGCAATGATCTTATGATACCTCATGTTTTCCATTTAAAAAACTGATTGTTGAGGGCAAGCTGAGAGGAGGTGCTTCAAAAGGGTCAGTGAAGCTCGTCTCCTGTACATCCTCGCTGCCCTGATACAGGCCAGGGATCTGGGGGAAGAGAGGCAGAGGTCCATCATCTACACCCACCGGCTGGCTCAGAAATCTCAGGACATCATCAACTGTGGACAAACAAGCATCACATTTAGGTAGATGTTCATAGAAGGCCATATTACGCAACATATGAAATGCTTTGGTTTGTTCTGTTGTTGATTAAAAAGATCCAAAGTGCATCTGGATGGTTCCCAGTCAGTGGTCTGCGATGGTTATGATTAAGGTCAGCCACTCGCCGCCGAAGGCTGCACATAGACAATGAGCACTTGTCTTCTCATTAGGGCTTCATGGTACATATGGAAGCAATATTGTCTGAAGTGGAGCAAAAATGTGCAAAAAAGTGACAAATGTGTACGTAGCATTTGACTGGTGCACATTGTAAACCAGACATATCTATGTAGCTAAACTACTCAGCTGCACCATGTGACTCAAAGTTAAATGTCCCTGTGATTCTGACATTGATATGGCTTGTAACAAAAAGACATTTCATCACAGAGCTCACTGCTTAAATTTCCTAATTTCCTCAAGACGTGGAAACAGTGAGTGGTGGGGGCCCATATTGTAAATCACTATGCAACATAATACACCTTTAATATTTCAATAACAAACACAGGGAAGATGGCATGGCCTGAGGAAGAATCCTGTTAAAGGTGTATAAGTGGAACGTGAACACATGTGAGAGGTTAATACATGCAAAAGTAGTACTGTGGATCTTAAAGAAATGAAATGTATGTGATAAACTGTTGGTTCAGAGAGATCCCTGGAGGGAGGACAATTAAGGTCAACCAGTTGTGGGCTGTTTCTGGACAAGAAAAAAGCTGTCCAATTGGACCACCAGTGTTTGACAGAGAAAGGAAAGAGAAATGTAGGTAGGGTGAGTGCAAGCTGTCGTTTTACATGTATGATTATTACAAAAGCTTGTTTTCCCAAAGGATACACCATGATGAGTTTGTAAAATGTTTAGCTGAAACTCAGTCAAGCAGAAATGACTTCAAAACTTTCCACATCTGGCTCTAGTACCAGTATGTGAGTTTGTACAGATTCTCTTTGCTACACAATGCAAAGAAGTAGAAGAAGTGAATGGATTAGTTGTACATGAAACAAACAAATTCCAGTCAAGCTTGAGGAAACAAGTTCCCATGAATAGAGGGTTATGTGGGAAACACGAGATTAGGTCTTGAAGTAGTTTTGATGCGCATGTGGGTATATACATTACGGCTTAGGGCTGATGAGATGAATTATGGAAGTAAAATTACGTTTGTGTGAGGTCAGAGATCAAACTACAGCAGTCCACTATCTGGAAGCAATCTTATCCCATTTTGTACCTACATATTCTAATCTTCTGACAGCCACTTCAATCAAAACTATGTTTTTTTTTTTGTTTGTTTGTTTTGTTTTTAAATATTTTCTTTTTCCAGTTATTATTTGAAAGGAAATGTGAACTCTCTTCTCACATTTTGTTAAACTCTCTTTTGAAAAGTTACATTCCTGGATGTCTCAAAACCACATTTTACTAAAATGTAGTAAACCTGATTATATTTAAGATTTTACTAAACATTTTGCCAATTTGTCCCCAGTTGACAGTTTTTGTAATGTTTATAATGTTACTTCCCTTTTGGACATGGGCAGAAAATATGACATAGACAGCTGTTACCTAGCAACCATGATCCTAGCAACCAAAACAAGGGTCAAACTTGATATAAATCACACGATATGTTATGATTTGACTAATAATAATAATATGTGCTATCTATATCTATACCTTTATTTTATTAAATGACAGTTTAAACTATCAGAAAAATGTGTTAGTTAATTGTTAACTGTCTCTTCATTTTCAATTGTACGTCATTTTTTGATGACATAAGTAGAGGGATTCCATTTTAGAACTCAGCACCACTTCCTCTCATTTTAAACTTTTATTTTTCAATTACATTCTTTACAAACTGAAACTTCACAAATCTAAAACTATGATAAATATTTACCACAAGTGACCTCCGACCAAAGTAAGTCATAATTAGAAAAAAGTGAGAACCTGTCATAGACTTTAAGCACGTTATTCTGTATATAACTTACTTTAACCCTAATAGCCCTATGTGTCTGAACTGGAACCAGAAGAGACAAAGTTCATTGACCATTTGAAAGGAGGAACCCAGTATGACTTCAGTAGCGTTATGTATGACTCACATGTTCTTTCATCTGAGCTTGCCACTGCTTACTTAATGACGGAAATTCAGGAAATTCTAATGTTTTATAAAGTTGTGTTATAAACTGTAATTCTTCCCCATTGTACACTTGTATAAAATGTCAGGTTGCTTTATGCTATGTTCCTCACTTATTATGGTTCCACTGGCAATCCTTGTATTTTATGAAAAACCCTGTAATAAACCTTGTAACCTTGTTTTTCTCACTTTTACGTACATCAAATGACAAAATGACTATTGATCGTAAATACTGCTTAATGATAACACATACAGATTAACACTCCAGACATCATTAAACTTAACTGAAACTGTCCACTTACCAGACTGGTTTTGACTGTGCACATTTACGACGATGACATGAATGGGAGGCTTGCCAGAGGACTCATCTACAGCACTGGACGCTGACTGCTCAAACAATCCCGGAGTGATGTCCTCTTTGAAGACCACAGCGGGGTGTCCAATGTCCCCACTACCCACCGGGACACTTGCATCTGCAGTAATCTGCTCTGAACTCACTACCTCTGGGGTCACACCCCTCACTTTCATCTGGGTGCTGTACGTTCCCATATGTGCATTTGAAAAGCTCTGCACCTGCGTGGGAGTGACCACAAGTTTGCCGTCCAGAAAACTATCCTTAATCGGCTCTCCACTGGCGCTACTCTGACCTTCTCTCAGCCCAGGGGGACTTCTGTCCAGTCCTGTGTGTGTGCCGTCTAGAGGACTGGATGTTGGAGGGGTCTCCAGTGGGGGCAATACATCTCCTCTGATAGGTACAGACTCTAAATAAGTCCCATTTTGAAAATCCTGGATATCATAATAATCAAGAATAGGATCTTCGGTCACATGGACTGTGGCATGAGAGGTGGAATGGCTATTTTCTAAGTGGAGGCCAGAAGTTGTGTAATCAGGTTTATGCGTTGTAGCTGTGTGGGGCATTGGCTCAGGCTCATTTGTTTGGATTTGGACCCTCTCAGAGTTTGCAGGCGCTGTAGAGCTGATGGTCCATGTGGACTTGTCTTCGGAGTTCGAGGGGATCACAGAGGGAGCTGGAATGGTGGGCTCAGGCAGTTTAGCTGAGGAAAAAACAAGAAAGTCTTTAAAAATGGCACTTTGCAAGTCTGCAACCCAAATGTTCTGTAGCAAAATTCTGTAGCTTTTGGCGTTACTGAAAGAAATAAGATAAATTCAAGTTTCAAATACGCATAATATATCCTTCAGATTTGGCTGTTTAATGACTATATACTGTAATAATATATCATGAACTGGTGAGTCATTCTGTGATGATTTCAGTTCCATATGTAGATAAATATCAATACTTACCACTAAGACAAGACTTGATAAAATACAGGAGTAACAAGTATAGACAAGTGTATTAAGTATGTTGCAGGGTAACTTGACATATAAGAAATTTGCAGATTCAATATTCTGTTGATGACAAATAGTTTGATATAGAGTCTTTAGACATCACTGCCATAATATTTATTAAACTTGTGTGTAACTGACCCCCTCCTTCTGGCCGCCCTGCATAAGTGCAGAGATCGAGTGTTTTTTTCCTTTCTTTTCCCACTCCACCTCTCTCCTTTGAGCATTTTTCCACAGTCACATAACAAAGGTGTTTATTGCCAAATGGCCTGCAGACCCTGGAGACGGCAGCTCTTGTCTGGTATGGTCTTTTTTACACATAACGGAGAGACGCTACACATTCAGGTTGGCTTTGCCCAAATATGAAGTCATATGTTTGGTGAGCTATGGCCATCTGGCTGGGCTGGGGTCTGTCTACAAACAGTCATTTCTGCCTCACGTCATACAGAATGTTTTATAAAAGAATCTTGACTACTAACTTAAATAGCCCATGTTATATCCCTTCTTACTTTCTACATTATTTCGTAATCGTGGTGATACATATGGGAGAAGTTTGTTCTGAGTTTCCTTCCCTCTGTCTGTTGGTCGTTTTTGGGGATAGTCCAGCTGTGATACATTAGGGACATGTTCAGTGTTGTGCAAAATCTGTGTCAGAGTGTGTTGGGTTTTCCCCTTGTAAAAACCTGCCCCACCATAAAAGGGGTACTAGAAGCTTATCCTTTTGTTGAGTTTAGGTTTAAAGTACTTTCAGTGAGCACGACCCTTGTCATTCAGTGTCATTTCTGCAGAACATATTCTCTTTCATTTCCTTATGTGCAGTACATGGGGTCGTTTTGCAGTGGTTGTAAGCTACACAACTGAAACTACTAATGCTTCATTTACATTCAATTAGCATAATTAGCAGCAAAGTCAGCATCATTATGAAGCTTACCCTTAAAACAGTAGACGCCATGTTTATCAGTGTGGTCAGGGTAGCCAGTTTGGTTTTCAAACTTGTAGAGTGTACGCACCCCCAGCAGGCCACGACCACACTGGGGTCTGGGGATGTTGATGGGGTAACGGACACTGCCATCAGAGAGCCAGCCGTTGTCGCAGCGGTTAAGCCCTGCCCTCCAGGCTGCAAACAACTGACCAGGGGAGGCCAGTATGGTGTCGTGTCTCTCACATTCAGCCTTGGCCTGCTCAAACGTGAGCTTTTCTTTGATTGGTGGATAGAACACTTCACCTTTAAATAAAGACGTAAGTACATGTTTTAAATGTTATGCATGGTCAATTTTGAGCTCAATAAACCATGCTAATGATTTTGAACTAAATTAATACTTTTATAGCATATAGCATATGATAATAGCATTTACAATAAAGGAAATAAGTGACTATGTTACCTTGCAGTTGGTCTATAAAGCAATAAACATCATATTTCTCTGAAGAGTCTCGGACCCCATATGTTCTCACTCCTGGTTTACCCATCAGGTCACCTGCACAGCCAGGACGAGGGATTTTGATTGGGTATCTGAAAAACATTCTCAGATCACACTCCTAATTCCACTTAAAACCCAAAGATGTTGATCACACACCTCACTGTCTGGTCAGCCAGCCATCCAGCATCACACTGGTCCAAGCCATCTTCATACGCAGCAGCAAGTTCTTCAGGTGTAGCAATGGCAGCACCGGCTAAGAGGCATGCTTCAACCGCTTTAGGGAAATCCAGAGAGTAACGATCGTTTTTAGCCCGGTAATGGAAAACAACACCTGGAAGAGTTGTAAAATCAATCAGCCGTTGTCTTCAAGTCACGTTTGCTACATTAATTTATCTCAAACCCAACTCAGTGATGCCGGTGGATGGCAAGTAACTGACCACATTAAAAATGCATATTTGAGTGTCCAAAACAGTGCCATACAAGTGCGAAGAATTATCATTATTAATATAACAAAACTTACAGTAACACAACCCTGTTATTTTAGGCAATTAGCTCCTATATCCTCTTGTGGATGGGTGGATTATGAGTCTGAGCAGCAGGAGGATGGTGAATAGTACGGAGTGTGAAATGAACAGTTGTATGTTGTTCATAGGGAACGTCTTTGTCTAAGACCACAAAGCGCCCTGTTCACTATAAATGTGGAATCTGTAAATGTCTGAGGCCAAGGGTTGATACAGTTGATACGGTGCCACAAAGTACAGAATGGACTCTATTAGGAGACACACTTAAATGGTGACATTGGGTGCGTTAAATAACAGAGATGACTAAATATAATATACAAAGCGTTGTTTGAGCAGCTCTACTCCATCAGAAGATGGTGCTGCACTTGTGCTGCCTGCGGTCTTTGAGGCAACAGGGATGTAGTTGATGTCTATTATAGATTATTTTTCCCTCTTTTAAAATGTAGCGCAATGCACTGAATAGAATTTAAAAGAGTTTATTGTATTTGATGTCATATAAAGCAAGGGGAAACTCTTTTTCTAATTTAGGCCCTATATCGTCCCCAAATAATCAATCATGGAAAAAACATATTAGTCACTTGCAAATATGCAAATAGATAGATTAGATAGATTTGTAAGTATGTGACCACAGATGTACGAAAAGTTCTAAAAGCTAAAAAATAAAATAAAATGTATGTGCGTTTGGCTTCAACTCAAGTCAATCTAATCCCGTCACCTCAAACATGAATGCTGTCACTGACCCATGGCAGTTGTATTGTTGTATTATTATGTCCAAGCAGGTGGTAATAATTACACTTATGGAAAAGGTCACAAAAAATTGAGTTAGTTAAAATTCCCACCTGGATATGGCTCAACAATGACATGTCTTATTTAAGAGTGTGTTTACTGACAAATATCATTATTTTGGACAATGTAGAGGGTATGGTATGGGGGTGGTAGCTGAAGTGCCACCTGCGGTACATGCAAAACTCAAACAGCACAAACATTCATTGAGCAACATCCCTTAATGACTAAACAGGCATATATTTGTTAAGATGTTGACCACAGCTTTATAACGTCATAAAATGTTAATATGGGCTTTACAGCTGAGTAAACATTACTATTTACAAAAGAAAAGTAGTCAAGTCTACAAACTCAGAATTGTCTGAGAAACAGAAAACTGTATGAAGTTTACTAACTTCAGTTTATGTTTACCACTGTATAAAGGTTACACTGGCTGTATTGTTATATCACTTTTTATTTACACTTAACTGGACACCTGAGTTTAAGTGGTTCACAAACATTATACATCTAATAGACTCCCAAGACTACTCTTTGCTGCCTGTTAAAAGCTGCAAATAAAACAGTAGTTTGAGTGACTCACCAGTGATGTTGAGACTGACTGTGCCCTGGATGTTGTCCATGTCAAGCATCAGCTCACAGCGGTACAGCCCTGCGTCACTGGCCCTGAGTTTGGCAATCATCAAAGAGGCGTCTCCAAAGGACAGTGGAGAGGATGGCACTTTTACTCTGTCCATGTACTGCTGTCCCACCTTCATCTCTCCTTCCTGAGCAACCACAACCAGCTTTTCTCCATCATCCTCCAGCTTTGTCCACTTAATCCTCAGTGAGTCCTCTGTGGTGTGGAGGGGACTGAGCGTTGAAGTGCTCAGAGAGTCCGAGGTTATTGAAAAGTGGCACGGCAGCACAGTGTGTCTTGCCAGAGACGCACTGACAGGTGCAGCTGTCTCTATCTTCATTTGGTGTGAGGGTGCTGGAGAGCAATCACAAATTGTTTATGAAATAATGAGATGTGCAATTCAAATTTATCCCATGTGATAAATGAGGTAAAACATGGAAATTTTAAATTGCACAATGTTAACAAGCATAATCAAGACAATTATAGTAAGTCTATGAGGTAAAAAATGCATTAAATTTTGGCAGGTAAGTAAAGTAGAATAAAGAACACTAAAATTGGCTTCTTCTGAGACTCACCTCGCTGAGGAAGAGCAGAGCACAGACACACCAAGCAGAGCAGGTGTGTAA
The DNA here is from genome assembly GCA_019453435.1 of Rhinogobius similis. NCBI lineage: Eukaryota > Metazoa > Chordata > Actinopteri > Gobiiformes > Gobiidae > Rhinogobius > Rhinogobius similis. Next base: position 27,643,680 of record CM033619.1, on the reverse strand, counting down.
ACATGTGGGACATCATCTGAAAACTAAGGACAAAAAAAAACAAAACAAAACAACACAATTTCTTCAAAGGATTAAGAAATGACCTCTCAGACACAGAGGTGTCAGTAGCTATTTTCAACATGAGACCAACCTATTAACTGATAAAGGTGGGAAGAGCTGTAGACAAGGAAAGCCCAGCTGTGAAGACAGTCCTTATCCAAAGATGACGGTGTTAAACTGATGTGGATTCTTAAACCCAGTTTATCAGTGTGGGAACATGGGAATCACCCAAATGCTATTGGTCTATTCTATTCGTGCCAGTTTAAAGATGTTATTAAGGGACCATTACTGACAAATACTATTGTGGCATAGTAAAGCAAACACAGATAGAACATTGTATAAAGAAAAAAATAAACTTACCTCATTTTTCTAAGGGTTTAGCAACAAATCCACTTAACCTCGTATGTCAATACCGTTCCACTTGAGTATCCTTAAAATGTCTAGGATTAATTAGTCGCATTTAGCCGTAGCACAAAAAGGTGCTGCTGCTCCGTGATTGCCTGCTGCTCAGCTTTAGCTGCAAGTTCAAATGCACTTTACACCCCCTATTATCCGAGCATTAGGACGAGGAGGGGCACGTTTGTCTATGCACCCCATCTCACCGCCCAGAGCAGCAGAAGGAGACGCGTCATTACGCACACTCCCCTCTGCTCTCGTCATTCAAGTTACACAGAGAGGAAGCGAGTGTTTAAGCGCCAGGAAAGCTTAAAGATGAGAATACAAACTTGACTGAGGGAATTAGAACAGTCTTTCAAGCTAGCTAAATGAAAATGATCAAATAACTTACACGGAGAGGATTTGTAATTTGAAAATGTTTTATTGTCATAAGAATAAGTCTCAAAGTTCATGTTCAAGAAGGTCAGAAAGAGAACAATTTAAAATGATTATGGTGGGTGAGCCTCTAATTTAAACAAAAGCCTGCAAGATATATTTACCTAAAAAAACTATTCAAATGGAATGTTTTTTTGGATTAAAAATCTTGAAATTACTGACACTGCATGCAAAACAATTTAACATAAGACATTATAATGCTTTGATGCATCAATAAAAGGATTAACAATAAAAATGTATAGCTCATCATGACTTTAAAAAGTATTGCCTGTATATTGACATCAGTTAGATGTAGTTAGTGGTTTAAAAAGTGGCTAGAGTTCATCAGTCCACATTACATGATTCTTGTTTTTGAAGTACATTGGTGAAGGGTCAGAAGTCCTCAAACAGGTCCTCTGCGTCTGAAGTTGCTGCCGCAGCATCTGTGGAGCTGTGGGGCGCCTGCTCCACACTGTGTGCTGCAGGCGACGCACTTCTGTATCAAACACACAGAAATACAGAGATGGGGTCAGTGGGCTAATGAGGCTGGTTTACAGCACAGTTTTCCTGTTGAGACGGGAAGTCCATGAGGAGCCAGACTAGAACCACATGGGCATACACTTTTATACCTGTGAGCACATTTGTACTCATAGTACTGTGTGTGCGTGCGCACGCAATAGTAGGTCAGCAGCTACCCCCACTTTAAGTGCTCTACATCCAACATTTACCTGTGAAGGGGCTTTCTCTGGTCTAACCCTGTATGCTGTAAGTTAAACATAGTGGCATGTTAGGAATAACCTATAATCAAAACAAAACCAAAAGCCACAATTTGAATGTGAATGTGTTCTTAGTTGCAAAAGAGAGTGTACCCCTGACGTTTGGCCTGCATGTTGGAATGATGAATCTTAATCCCAGGTTGTTTGAAGACCACCCACAAGGTTCAACACGTTTTACTTGATGTGAACTTTGACATCATTGCATGTCACTGACTTATAGTTGCTGCTTCAATATAAATGGAAATTAGTTCTGAACATTCTTAGTCAAGAAATCTTTAATAAATGCACTGAACAAGAAGTGTTGAGATCAGAGACAAGAGTTTTTTGACCCTGAAAGATGAGGTTAAGCTCAGACATGATCATATGGAGTGGTCTGGTGACATGTCAGAAAAAAAACACATCAATTAGTGCAGGTTTAGAGCTTACAAACCTACAATTCACTTGTCATGCTGTTGTTGTTAATCAGGAGTCAGTGTGTTCTTGAGAAAGTCAGCAGAGTTGCAGCAGAAAATTTAGTACTTTCTGTGGTGTCACATAAAAGGCAAATGAAGAAGGCTCCAGGTCCTGAATCATCAAACCAGTGTCATTAAATGTTTAATAAAAAAAACAACAACACTGTACACATTATTATTTGGAGGATCTCAGTGAAGCAGTAAGTTTAATTGAATTTCTTTTTTGTTCTGATGGAAAAAACACTCTATTAACTCTAAATAAATGAATTTCAGTAAACTGCAACTGAACTTAAATTATAATTTTATTTAAGAAATCATGTGGGAATGCAGGAAGTCATTCACACTCCATCCACACAGTCATCCACTTTACTCATCTCCTGTTTGAGCAGAGCAAACAAGGCAAAAATAAGTACTACAATATGAGCAACTGCATTCTTCTATTGAGGCAGAGCCAGGATATACATTTTATACTGAGCTACGCCTTTCCCAAAGGTATCTTTTTCCAAGTTGTTCACTATGGCCTGTTTTCACCTTCTGTTTTCTACTTTTCTCCTTCGCTCTACTCTCCCTGTGGATGACCTGCACAAAAACACAAGAAGGTGAAAGAGTTAAGCAACTGCAATGAAAATATAATGGCTGGGTGTAGTTCTGCCAGCAGCTCTGTACCCCACACAAGAGCAGACAAAGGGCCCACTGCAGCGGCCCAGTGGAGCCGCTGTTTGCCAGCTCAGAGGGGGTCTGCTTCTGGAACGAGCCATTGCACTGATCAAACATCCAGCCAGCCACAGCTGCTCATCAACTCACTGCTCCTATTCTGCTGAACTGAGTAGAGCTGCAAGTCAGGCCATCTGCAACTGGCACAGTTTACGGTGATTTACTCACAAGGTTTTTAAGATAAGAACAGTGTTTTCATTAACATTAAAAAATAAATAATTAAATATGTTTTAAAAAGCTTATAAATATAGGAAAAAACCTCAACTGAAAACAAACTTGACATAAACAAGGTTGGACACAACAACTTTTGGATTCTGTTGTGATGTTGTGTGGACTGAGTAACTTGAGAACATGTCCGGAAGAAAATACCATTACATAATAATGTATTTAAACCCAGAGATTTGACTTACTGGTGCACTTCTAAACTTAATTTCCTTTTGCTTAATTTTCTATCGTTTGTTCCCGTTAGGGGTCGCGGGTGACTAGAGCCTATACCAGTGACTTTGGGCCTTAGGCAGAGTACACACTGAACTGGGGCCATCTCATCACAGAGTTAACACAGAGACACGAACATGGACAGACGAACATTCACTCTTCGGACCCGGAGAGAACCCACAGTAACACAGGGAGGACATGCACACTCCACCCAGAGAGATCATGTAATGTTGATCTGATCCCGGATTTGAACCCACGATCTCCTTATTGGGAAGCATGAGCTTTAACTGCTCTGCCACCGTGCAAGTTGCACTAATTAATAATTTTGTCAAAAGGGTTTTGCCGCGCTGCTCATTTAAATTCCAAGTCAAATTTAAGTTGAAATACAGCTACTTTGAGCAGACAGAAAACCATAGTGAAACATATTTTAGTATTATTACTAAATTATTGATAGTTTCCATCTGATACCAAGTAACACTAGGCAAATATTGTTATATTGATCTGATAACGTCAAAAACGAGTTTTGTATTACAACGTACTGAAACCCGTGATCATTATTTTAGCTGCGCAACAGTTACTAGTACTGATCTACAAATTATATGTGCTTATAAACTAAAATTTTGGGTCTTACATATTGATATGTTTTGCATAATGAGCAATACTTTTCAATACCTCCAATCAGTATCGATGTATCTATATTCTGTTATCAATCCTTCGCCCATCTCTAGACGCCACCCTCTCAAGGGATGCAACTTACCATCAGTGGAAAGAGCAGAGTCGGTAGCAGCTGGTGTGCCTAAAGCTAAGTGCTAGTGTGTGTATGTGCAAACGACACAAGCACAAACAGCAGGATACAGTTGTTTAGACCTAGGAGCAGAAATCATAAACCCTACACCAAAGGTTTTTTATCGCCAGTAAAGCCAGCAAGGAGAATCTTTCGATTTTTATGCAAATATGCATGCGCCCTTTGGAGCTCATCTCCAGTCCAGACACTTTTCTGGAAAACAGCAACCACACCACTGACCTGATCTAGCTATTGCGTTTTCCCACTCTCTCCAGGTCTTTGAACTCACTGGTTCAACATACTGAGCTCTGTCTTTGTCAATATCAATGGTAAAAAAAAAAAAGCCATGACTTTGTGTGTGGTTAAATGTTTAGTCTAGCACTACCTCCCAAGAATTTAATGATCAGGGTTAAAGGTCATGTCAACACCTGGCCTCAGAGGGCGTAAAAAGACATTGCCATTATTGTTTTATCAATCTAGTAGTGAATAGCCAACCAATACAAACTTTAATACACAATGAAAATGAAGTTACAAGAAGCAAACATTTTGATATATAATACTTAAGATGGGAATTTGGGTTTTTCATCAAATAAAATAGTATATAAGAGAAGCTAATTTGGACCAAATGTACCCTTCATTATAATATGTGAGGTCTACTTTTTCCCGAAAACTTTGTTGGTAAACTTGAGCCAAGCAAATGCCCAGGTCAGGGGGTCAAAATCGTAACATGCCACTAAGGTTTGGGCGTGATTGCCTTCATAAAGAAAGGACTTGACAGGGAAGTTTAATGATATTTGATTTTCCCATTCAAGTGAATACCAGGCAGAGAGGCAGAAAGTGAAGTTGGGGAATTGGCAAACATAGAACACCCACAATAAACTCCAGCAACAGATGACAGATCTACACATTTTACATGAAACAGATACAGCAACATATTACGTAAAACACATAGCAGGACTTCTACACTACACATTAACCACAATTTATTATTTCCAAAGTAGAAAAGTAGTAAAAGTTCAAAAATAAATAGTCATTTTGTGCAGTACCTTCTCTTCTTGTTGGTGTGTGGTTTAGATGGCTGAGGAGCGGGCATTTCCAGGTGACGAAAGCGGCGTTTGCGACAAGGAGCTACATCTGGAAGGTCACTGAGACTGTCATCCAATGGGCTTGTGCATTCTGAAAGTTAGTAAGAGTTAGTAGGGCAATCCAGCACAAAACTCTAAATTAAAAAACAAAATGCAGCAAAGATAATTTTCTTTAGAAGCTGCCACAGAAACAATTGATGTCAGCTGCTGAGATGTTTTTCATTGTTATTGTAAATATACCACACCTTAATTTACTGGTGTCTGAGGGCAGGTGATTATGTTATTCACAGTTTTTCAACACTTACATTTTTTTCATTCCTCCACAATCTGAGACTCCACATCTGCCTGTGGCTGCACCTCTAAGTTAAGACAGTTAAGTGTCTTTTCATCACCTCTCCTTCTGCCTGTGCACTTGTGAGCAGTTATGTTATGTTGAAAAAGACAAAGGCGATATATGCAGAAATTCAACCCTCAATTTATAAGTAGTTGTTTTTTTTGTTATGTGATATGGAACAGTCTTGGACTCAGACTTATAGCCCAGGAGGCACCAATAACTCTCCAATTACTTTCCCCATAATATTTCAGATTCCAACACGGGTTTGTCAGATTTGCCTTGTTACTGTTCAAACCAGCGTTAATGTAACTGGTCATCTAATCAAAGGTCCCCAGTTGTCTGCAAAATGACCATTTGTCAAATGTTGACCAATCAACATTTTACTGTCATAAAAAACATTAAGTGAAATCTGTCTGACTGAAGCAAGGTTGCTTATATTTCCAAAATCACTCAATAATTACAAGTATAGACAAAATACACAAAAATATAAAGCCTAAATTATTTAAATTAATTTTCTTCAGTCTGTTGGCAAAATACACTTGACTGACTCATTGTCCTAGCAATGCTTAGCAACAGAAAGTAACATTTCCTCATCAGAGCCAATACACAGACACAGGGAAAGTCCTGTGAGCACCTACGAAACCTCTGAATAGATGATTTAAGATGTGGACAGTGGAAAACTGTGAATATAGCTTTAAAGAGGGCAAGTCCCTTACCCCGCCCCACTTTAGTTCCACATTAGATCTTAACCTGGAGTCCATGCAAATTACACCAGACACATTTAGCCCTGTCTTATAAAAATACCAAATGACTTTCACTTGGGACTTAAAAAAACAAAACTGAGAAAAACAATTCAACAATTCATAAAGGTCTTCTACTGCGGCTTACATAACTCACTGATGTAGTCATGGTCACAGAAATGTGTAGACTCATGATGTAAACACACTCAGCTACCACGGTAACAGCTATGATGTCAAGGTACTATGGTTACAGGCATGCTCAGGGTCAGGAACATCGATGACTTCTTAAGAAAATACACAATATCTCTATTTCTGGTGCATTTTGACAAGTCAAGACATTAAATGGCATGTTTCTGTAACAGACAGCAGCTGTAGAGCTGCATATTGTTATGATGCATCCACATAGTTAAATCATAAGAAAATACACTTCATCTCACCCTCATTCTCTGGTGGGCTCTTTACAACAGGTTTGGGTTCTGCCTCTTCTGTTTCGTCTTCAGTGCTTCCTCCATACTCATCCTCATCATTGTGCTCTGGATGTCGAGTTTGCTCCGTTTTTCCATAAGAACTTCTAAGAATAAAGCCACAAGACTCTGCTTTTTTTCCGTAAAGAACACACCGTACAAAACACCATTCCATATTACAGTATATAATATATATATATATATATATATATATATATATATATATATATAGGGACATACTGTTCTTCCAGATCTGTCAGAGTTTTGTGCAGGCTTCGAATCTTTGCTTTCTTCTCATTGAGCACATTCACAAATCGAGAGTACAGCTCCAATTCCAGTGCTTCTTTACCATTTGCGTACCGCTTCAGTCTAGATCACATGGTATAAGACTATTACATCAAGAATATAATATAATTTACTGTATTAACAAAAACGCTTTGACACATAACATGTCAGGGAAAATACTGTACATTCAATAAAGCACAAACTCAACACATGAAATATTCTTTATAACAATGAAATTAATGAAATAATGAGGTAATTGAAAGGTGGTCCATGGCACTTTTATGGTGGAACATCCGCCACTTGCTTGTTACCATGAAGATGTAATTGCTTTGTCTGGAATGTTTCACAGTATGGTAATTAAACTTGTCAATTTCGTTGGAGACAAGCAAGATAGATAAGTTCAATGCGATACTGTGGAACATTCCAGACAAAATAGTAACATCTCCATGGAGACACTCAACTGGCGAACCCTCCACAGTAAAAGTTATGTAATGCACCTTTAAACAGATTGTGAATGTCTGAGTTTTTTAATTCAGTGGGCCTCTCTGACTAACTCTGCAAGTGGTCGGCCGGGTTAGACAAACAGACAGCCGTGACGTACAGTCATTGCTCAAAGTTAGTAAGAACACAGAACTTTCTCATAAATAATGTGAGTTTGGCAATACCTCCAGGTTTTTTCATAATCCAGATTTTTAGTTTAGTGCAGAAGTTAAAGGTGCACTAGGCAAACCAGCCAAACCAGCCAACTGCTCGTCTCGATGGTGATGTTATGGCTTTGCTTAGAATGTTCCACAGTATGACATTAAACTCATCTACCTAGGATAACAAATTTTGAAGTGCTACAGAATATATCATGATAAATATCAATGATAAACTATAATAATGAAACTACTTTACGCCAATGACAGCAGAATCCCTTCAAAAAACAGAAAAAAAAACACAAGTAGCAATGAAAAAAGAAATAACACAATAGTTTCGATAATAATAATAATAAAATCATAAAAGTTGGTTATTTTACCCTCTACAGCTCAAAACGTATCAAAAAAAGCAAAGAAAAGGTTCCCCGAAGTGCAATGATATTGTTCTTTAAATTATATATGGAACAATAAGTCGATATAGTAATTGTCGTGACAAGCCTACATCTACCTTGTATTCAATACATTACTTGTTTGTATGGCTCAAAAATAAAATAAAAAACATTAATTCTAACTGACCTGTAACTTGATCACCTCCCTATCTCCATGAAGATAACACCATGTTGTGGAACATTGCTGAAAAAGAAATGACATCTCCATGGAGACAAGCAAGTGTTGGATTGCCCATTGAAATCAGAAAAGTTGTATGTTGTTGTTTCTAAGTGAGCTGAATTCACAAACTAGCCTCTGCGGTACACAGTTACATAGTGCATCTTTACTACTAATCTGTTGCCATTGCTAAGAGTTGATTTTCATGTAGTTTATATTTACTGTGCCGTGATGCGCTGGTGCTCTTGTCTCAGTCGCTTGTTCTGCTCGTCTAATCTGTGGTTGTGCCGTTCCAGTGAGTTTCCCTTGTTCATGCTGTAGGTCAGAAGGTCCCTGACTGCCTCTGCGGGGTCTGAGAGGGCTGTCAGTGCTACAGAACCCAACCTGAACTGAGAGAAAGAACAGAAGCAATGCGGGTCAATAGTAGACTCAGAATTTTAATATCTGATGCGCTGCACTGAAATTTTAACTTACACACAATATGCACAACATATCATTATTTAAATAATCCATTTTGTTTTAACACCCACATAATTGCTTAGAAACAACTGAAGCTCCCACCATCACATTCTGCTTTCCCATGCTTTTCTTTGTAAGTCAAGAATTTCATATGTGCCAATTATTAGATCATCATGTTAAAGTAAATAAATCACAATGCAGACACAGTTGACCAAAATAGACCATGAAAATCGAATGCCTTTGCAGAACACTTCTGTTCTGTTGCTTCCTCCCAAATACTCTGTTACCTTTGTGATCATCATTGTTTTTTTATGACGCATTGCTTTTTTTAAGCAAGCAGCATGAAATAGGATTGAAGACCGGCCTGGTTATGGCAATAAGGCAGCGACATGGTCCAAATGTGCAATGTACTGGCGATCCTTCTCAGACCAGGGTTCAAATTTCCGTGATTTTGTATCCCTGATGAAACATAATTTTTCATACCTGTTTCAAAGAAGTTTTCTTGCTCTTCTGTAACACTTTAATGTGAACAAATAGAGCGCATATAAATAGTCAATAAGCATGCATTGCTGGATGGCTTCCAGTGATTCTATCTTTTACAAATGCATTAAAAGTATAACTTCACTGAACACAGATAGAACAGATTTTTTTGTTTTGTTTACTTTTGTGGGGCAAGAAAAAGGTCTATGTCTATAATATTCCAATGATATCCATGCACCATCTGATTTTGATTAAAGTCCACAATACTGTGAAAAAATGCTTCAACAAAGGACTATTTTCAATCTTTGCAAGGAAAAAATTATCAACCCAAAGAAAAATTCTCATCCAACTAAAAACATGTGCTCCATTCTATATGAATATGACAGTGAGTCAGACCAGTGTTTTGTGAAATATGCTGTCAAACTCACAAATGCCTGGTATGTGAACCACCACAGGTAACACCTGCACATGTATCCAACAGGCTCAGTGTTACCTCTATTAAGCTACTATTAGAGGGCAATGACTGGCTGTAAACTTAAGCCTTTCATTATGATTGATAACTTTAAGACATATCCGTCTATCCGTCCATCCATCTTATTACGGGTCACGGGGGCAGAAGTCTAATCAGGGAATCCCAGATTTCCCTCACCCCAGACACAACCTGAAGCGTTCCCAGGCCAGACATTGTCCCTCCAGCGTGTCCTGGGTCTTCCCCAGGACCTATCTCTAAGGGAGCGCCCAGCCAGATCCCAAGATACTTGAACCCCTTCACTTGAGGCAAGGAGTCCCCACTACCCGGAGAGGGCAAGCCACCTTTTTCTGGTCGAGAACCATGGCCTCGGATTAGGAGATGCTGATTTTCATCCCAGCAAACCGCCCCAGGTCCTGGTTTGATGGAGCCAATAAGACAACTAACCTGGCTAAGGCCAGATTGATGTGTGTATCAGTCTGAATTTAGTTATACCCATAATCAATCAGGACAGGCTCTCGCCGCAAGCCGTCGGGTAAATGTGTAACGTCATGACGAACATTTGAACCGATTGGTCGCAGCGTTGCAAAAGTGGAACAAGCTGAGAAATCAAAGAAATCCAGTTGAGAAAAAAACACCAACTTCTTCCTCGTCAAATGCATAAAGCACGTTTTCAAACGCAAAATAGTCCGTAAATGTGTTGAAACAGGCCAAAGTATGTCCGTCGGTGTCGACGTTTTTTTTTCAAGTTCGTCTATTTGACTTCCGCCCAAACCACAATGCTGCGCTCTGATTGGTGCGCCACACAACGGCCAGTGCAGCCCCAACAGGGGGACACCGTTCAAGTGGATTTTAAGAGTTTGTGAACTCACAAATTTTGCGAGAATTCATATGGCAGGGCCAGGTTACAAGACAACATCATCTGCAAACAGCAGAGATGAGGTCCTGCCGTCTCCAAACCAGATGCCCTCTAGCCCCTGGCCACGCCCTGAACCGGTGACAAAGGGCAGCCCTGGCGGTGTCCAGCATGCACTGGAAACATGCCTGACTTACTACCAACAATGCGAACACAGCTCCTGTGATTGGAACACACCCTCCGGTCCACCTTCTCATACAGAGGGACCACCACCCCGGTCCAGAGGTACTGTCTCAGACTGCCGTTCAATGTTGCAGAGAGGTATAAGCCAAGACAGTCCCACAACATCCAGAGACTTATGATACTAAGGACGGATCTCATCCTTGCCACTAAGGAGCCAACAACCTCGGTGACTTCAGCCTGGGTGATGGATGAGTGCGGCACTGAGTCTGAGACTGAGGCACTCAGACCCACACCATAAACAGTTTTGGTGAAGCAATGCTTGCCCCTCCTGAGGCATCGGACATTTGCCAGAATTTCCTTGAGGCCGACCGATAGTCCTCCTCCATGGCCTTCCCGAACTACTCCCAGTCCCAATTTTTGCCCCTGCAACCGCACTGGCTGAGGTACGCTTGGCCTGCCGGTACCTGTCAGCTGCCTCTGGAGTCCCAAGCCAACAAGGCTTGATAAGACTCCTTCAGCCTTTAGAGTCTCTTCACTGGCTTCCCATTGAGTTTAGAATCCAATTTAAAATCTTTCTCCTGACCTAAAAAGCCATAAATGATATGGTCCCATAATTCCTCAAAGATGCGAAAGTCACCTACCATCCAAACAGAGCACTTTGCTCTCAAAATGCTGGACTATTGTTGGTCTCTAGAGTCTCTCACAGAAGGAGGTAGACCGTTTAGCTACCAAGCTCCTGTGTTATGGAATCAGCTCCCTGTTCATGTTAAAGAGGTTGACACAGTCTCTACATTTAAGACCAGGCTCAAAACGTTCCTCTTTGAAATAGCTTATGGTCAGGCCAGTTAGGAGTTAGGCAGTTACACAGCCCTAGGAGCAACTATGCTGAGCGAAGTATGGCAGCTTGAACATTGTCCTCTGGTTCTTCCTACTTTCCCTACCAACAATGTTTAAGGTTTGAGATCATCTGTAGTCTGTTCATTGCTGTTCACAGGTTTTTCTCTTTGGAGTGGAGACTGTTTCAGACACTGCGGCGGCTGCTCCAGTGACAACCCTCAATCTCACGACCCTGACCGGTAGACCTGGATGTTCCTAATCTAGATGGTGGAACTCGCTCTACTCTAGGTGAACTGTTCCTCATGCAGAAACTGTCTCTACACTGAACACTCTGTTCTTTATCTGCCTGGAGGATCTCTCGCTACACTAGATGAGCTGTCTTCCTCCTGAGTGGTTGTGGCTCCACAGTCCAAATGCATGTGCGTCAGTCCTTGACCATCTGTAGCCTGTCTGTCCGTGGGAGTAGGATCTCTCCTTCACTGTGGTTCACCGGGATAATTATCCATTTGCTAAATTCTCTTGAACATTGTTTATTTAATCTGCTTTCTACCTGTGGCCCATCGAGGCAGCTGTTGTTGGGATTTTGGGCGCTACAAAAATACATTTTATTGAATTGACGGCATCTCTTACCACAAAACAGATAAAAAAATCATTATAAATTTAAATTCAAAAGATAAAATAAATTTCCAGATTTTAGCTGCATAAACCTGAAACGCTGATTACATGATTGCTTATACATAATATAATATAATAACTCTGATTGGACCGTGTAACTGTAAATACATAAAAAAAAGAACAATAGATTTGAATGCAAGAATTCATTACTCTTGAACTACATACTGTATACTCTTCCAAACACTGCCAACTTATCAGTTCTCTGTTTTCTAGGACCAACTAAGAGCTTAAGCCCACGGAAGGTAAACAAAATAAAGCTATAATTAAGTTGTTATTTCAAATGTGAATCTTTAAATGTATGCAAATCCCATCTTATATACACAAGATATTACACACAAAAATGACATAACACCAATGTGAGAAAAAGTAGTTTTGACACTCAACAAAAATGTAGCCTTTGGCTTTCTCAATATTGCTTGGACCTCTTTTGCAAAAAGCTCTATAGACCCACTGTCAATCTGGGAATAAATGACCTTTTCATTTAGTTCATATGACAGGTTCTCATGCTTTTCCAATCCAACAACTTACCTGTGGTAAATATTCATCATAGTTTGACATTCCTGAAGTTGTGGTTTGTGAAGAAATTCTAAAAAATATTTTAGTTAAAATTAGTAGTTCTAAGTTCTAAAATGGAATTCCCTCTACTCAAACACAGGCACAATTTACACATAATAGACACATTTTTCTGGCAGTTTAAACTATTGTGTAATTTATATGGATTTTGGCCCATGTGTGGTTGTTAGGTACGACGGAGTATAAGGGCCATTTGGGGGAAAAAAATAAAAATGCGGACATTACGAGAATAAACTCGTAAAATTTCGACATTAAACTCGTAATTGTATGACTTTTTCTGGATTCGACTTTATTCTCATACATTTACGAGAATAAAGTCGTAATATTACGAGAAAAAAAGTCGTAATATTACGAGAATAAAGTCGTAATATTACGAGATAAAAAGTCGTAATATTACGAGATTAAAAATTGTAATATTACGAGATTAAAAGTCGTAATATTACGAGAATACAGTCGAAAATGTGTATGAAGCCAGTACCTGTGTTATGGAGATATGGAGCATTTTGTGCGGTTATACTTTGAACTAGGGTTTACACACGAAGAAATACTGTGTCTTTTAGCACAGCATCACCACATTATCATTAGTTTAAGGACTTTGAAGCGACAATGCAGACGTTTGGGTTTGTTTCGTCGGAAGAACCAAACAGATTTGGAAGAAATAGCTTCTTTTCGTAATATTACGAGATTAAAAGTCGTAATATTACGACTTTTAATCTCGTAATATTACGACTTTATTCTCGTAATATTACGACTTTTAATCTCGTAATATTAAGAGATTAAAAGTCGTAATATTACGACTTTATTCTCGTAATATTACGACTTTTAATCTCGTAAATGTATGAGAATAAAGTCGAAGCCAGAAAAAGTCATACAATTACGAGTTTAATGTCGAAATGTTACGAGTTTATTCTCGTAATGTCCGCATTTTTTTTTTTTCAGTTGGCCCTTATACTCCGTCGTAGTTAGGTAACAATTGTGTGATTACCTCTACCCATATCATATTTGCTGCCCATGTCCAACCAGAAAGTAATTTAAAAACTTTGCAAAATGTTATCAAACTGGGTACAAATAGGCAAAATGTTTTGAAAAACAAAAAGCTCAAACATACCCATGTTAATTATGTTTTAGTGACATGTGTGTCATATGTACTTTAAGTAAACATTGTTTCACAAACAACACAGGTTCTCAAAAGCACAACTCAATTATGGCAGATTCCCTTTCATCAGAGAGACTAATGATTAGTTGAGCGGTGTCAATGTGTTTGCACTTACCGAGATATCCTTTTGCACCTTCTCATAGGCGAGAGAAACACAAGTGTCCCTGCTGGTGAGAATGAAGCTGTAGGAAGTAGAGTACTCTGTCCCGGTCAGTGCTTGGTGGACGTCCTGGGCATAACGTTTATCATCCATCTCCAGCTCCTTTGCTTCTTCACATATGGCTGCATGAGTAACTGTACAAACAAAAATCTTGCTGTAAGAGCACAATTGAGACATGGGATTTTGTGGTGCATTCTGTCAATGCCACACATTTCACTTTGTTTCCACAGGATAGGATAACTGCGGTGGAATACTGAATGTACCAATATTGAATGTACAAAGGTGAAGTGGGACCAAACACCAATTTGGTCACAAAAGGTCAAAGTGCAGGAAATAATCATAAATCTTAAAAGACCTTCTTGAAATTGTAAGGGAGAAGTGAGGTCCTGATGTACAATGTTGTACCTTCTCCTCTCCAAGCATTCTGTGCATCAGTCAGCATCAGCTGGAACCCTGAGCCCAGGTCTGGTCCACTCCAGTCCAGCCGCAGGAAGTAAGAGGACCCCGAAAGTGTGATCTGCCGCACTGACGTGTGCATCCTTACACAGACACCAGAAAAAGAAAAAAACAACTATTTGTTCTTTTGACCATGTCATAATCCATTTGGCATATCCAAAATATACTTTGAAGATCAAGCAGGTTACACATAAAACGGCACATAAGCCTGAGGCCCAGTTTGACTATTTATTAGGTAACATATTTTTACTTCCTGGTTGTAAATCTTGACATCATGCCAGGAGTTCTGTAACCGTTACCTGGCAACCATTTTGTAAACTAGGCAAAAAGGCTAGAAATTATTATTTGACAAATAAAAATATATGGGAACACAAAACGTGTTTCTTGTCCCAAACTTTAGTTTCCATGGTGTGACGTCATCATGTTTTACTTGCTATAATTTTCAACATATTTTTCAACATTTATTCACAAACTGACACTTGATATTTATCATTTATATGTACAACAGGTATACACTCTACACACTAAATTGAGTCAAAACTTGAAAATAATAAAAACACATCATGCACACTTTAACTTAAAATTATTTTGGAGAAGCGGCATTTCCGAATGAATTTAAAACCCCTAACAACTTAAAGTGCATATGACAGGTTAGACTACACATTTCACTAAAACGTAGTGAAAATGATTGTATTTGAGATTTTACAAAATATTTAACCTATTTGTCCCCAGTTTGATCATGTTACTTCCTGGTTGGACATGAGCAGCAGATATGACAGGTAGAAGTAATTACACAACTGTTACCTAGCAACCATACTGTAAACAGGGACCAAAATCCATATGAATCAGGAACTGACATCAAATAATTACGTTTTCTTCCCATAATTTTAAACTTTTACTTTTCAAAATTTCTTCAAAACCGGCAACCTCACAGATGTGCTAACTATGATATATTAACCATAAAATATTTACCACAGGTGTTAAAATACCAAAGTAATATTACAAAAACATGGGAAGCTGTCATAGTCTATAGCATGTAGCAAATCAATACATTATTGCTTGCCACCTTTTTAGAAAATTATTACCTTTTTTTTGCACCAGATGTGTCGTAGTGGAGCTCCACTAATGGCACCTAACCTCTACTCAATTCAGTGGCAGCAGCTGGCCCAGGGGTGCCCAAAGTAGGGCCCACGGGCCAAACTTGGCCCTCCAATGGTTTAATTTGGCTCACGAAAGGGTGCTAAGATTTGTTAGGAATATCTATTTGATTACATTTTAGGCTGAAGAGACTTTCAGCAGATGCAAAAGAGACCAAATCAAGCCTATTCCTCTAAAACATGTGCAAATGAACACATTAAATAAAAACCCAAAGTTAGGATTGGCCCTTGGCACATTAAAACATATAAAGTTTCGCCTGCCGAGGAAAAAAATTACAAATTTTGTCCCACGGAGGAAAAAAGTTTGGGCACTCCTGAGCTAGACTGTCTTAACCAGGAGATAAAGGTTAAAAATGGAAAAACAAAAATGGAAAAACAGAGAGCATATCATTCCAAGCAGGTCAGGTGGGTGCATGGGTCTTGAGTTCTATCCTCCTGGTGTACCACAATGCTCAGCTCATTTATGCTGACCAAACAATTCTACACGCTTTTCCTATTGTCTAATAGAGTACTATTCCTCTAGTAGCCTATGCCAGCTTTATGACGCCCAGTATTTAATGGACGTCATGTTATTGTTGTATTGTATTGTTATTGCTTATTGTTTTGCATAGGAAAAGCCTGTAGAATTGTTTGGTCAGCATAAATTAGATCAGCGGTTCTCAAAGTGGGGGAGAGATGAGCAGGGGTCGCGATTTCAAGATCTAATTTGAATAAATATGACACTGTATTTGTTCTATTATTTATTTAAAAACAGTATCTTTTAGTGAAATATGGTCTAATAAGACAAATAAACTATTCAAATAACCAATATTTAACCTGATTTAACACCCTTTGGCGATTGAAATGATTCCTATGTTTATTTTCAACTCTCTTTGGGGGTCCCAGCCAGAAAAGTTTGGGAACCCCTGGGCTAGATCTATTTGCTTCAAACATTTCTTTACGTATACAGTGATCCCTCGCTCTATCGCGTTTCATCTTTCACGGCTTCGCTGCTTCACTGATTTTTTTTACAGTGCGGATATTTTTACAGTGCATCCACTGAACTTCAGCGCACGCACAAGAACGGGACCCTTTGACGAGTCGTTCGTTGCAGTTCTCAAATATAATCGAAGGTGGCATATCCGTTTATAAAAATCTTCTTGCTCAGAAAAAGAAAGAGCGCCAACAACTACCCATAACAATGTTCTTCTCTCGGAGAAAGACTCCGAGACTGCGCCTTCAGTAGAAAGAGACGCTACAGCGGAGCGGAGTCAGGACGAAGAGGCACAGACTGTGAAATACGCGAGTGACAATGTTTCCAACCTTGTATTACTATATTAAAATGATTGTTTTAAACAAATTTTGGGCTTTAAAACAGGTTTTGATTTTTGGTTTCATTCCATAGTTCAGTATTGCATTGTAAAATAATAAAAAATAAAGCTGTGACTACTTCACGGATTTCACTTTTCGCGTGTTATTTTTGGAACGCAACTCCCGCGATAAACGAGGGATCACTGTATACTGTCCCCCATCCTCTAATTTTGGAAAGGATGCCCTAACAAACTAGGCTACTGATAATAGAAGTGGATAAGCTGTGAAATTGTACATTCTTATGTTATCCTATGCCTTTTCTTCCAAGTATAAATACTTTACACTAAATTTGAATAAGACTACAAGCAGTGGCACAATATCTTACAAAACGTATCATCACGGCATGGGTCTTGCAGCATGTCTGCTGTAAATGGTTGCTCCACCATGCTACTCCAGCTTTGTGAGCACTGTAATGTAGCACACAGCACCCGAGCTGGAAACACACATCTTACCAGACTAATAAACACTTGCCTACTTACAGTGCCTGCTTGCTAACGGAGCAAGCCACATGTTGACGCAGAAAAAAGCAGCCGCATCTTTAACAACATCCTTTTAACAGCTGCTACACGAATGTATTCACCCGCAGAAAAAAAGACAGTAGTGAAAAGTGTTTTTCCTACTTTCGTTCAGGACTCAGCAGCAGAAGCAGTTTGGACAGAAGACGGCAGCCCTGTTTGTAAACAGCAATAAAAGCACGTAATCAAAGCGCCTAAAAGCAACAGGATATAGATAAAACAGATGAGTTACAATCGGAGCTTACCCTTTAAATAACCCTTTGAGTTATCTTGTTAGATTCGAATATTTCGTACTTTGTATGTGAATGAAGTTGACGAGTAGACCATTCCTTACGTCATTATTAAGCGACACAGCCCGTTCAACAACTTCCTGTTTATGGATGATTTATTTATTTATTAAAGTTTTTTTTTCTCCAGTGTATCCTGTGGGGCTCGTTTTAAACGTGTCAGTATCGATTTTCATATACACCCAACCATGGGCAGTGGTTAATCAAATACATTTATTTATCCCTGCGGGGTAATTGAAGAGGTAGAAGTAGCTTTAAAAGCACAATATTAGCTTACCATAACCGAGTGTGGAGTGAATGAATAATGCACTTTAAAGCGCTTTGAATGTCATGAAAGGCACTATATAAATTTAATGACGATTAGATAATTAGTCAGTTCAATCTCAATTGAGTAAGTATTAACACAGCTGATTTGCCGCTCCTGGGTGAAGTCTAGAAAAACTTCTCATCGGTCTACATAGTACATTAGGCATGGTTGAGAGAATACATTACAGAACTGACACTTCTTGACTTAATGCGTTTATTTAGTCTTCTCTGCATACAACTGCTGCCACTGGGAAGCTTCAGGAAGTCAACCTGGTCATACCAGTGCAATTTTGCAACATACTAGAGAGCTTCCCTTTATCATAATCCATTTTAAATGCATATAGTCGTTCAAAAATGGCACTTTCTCAACTTTTGAACTGTGCTGAAAATAGAAAATGAAAAATTGGATAAAGGATCAATGTTGCAGCCTAAAAAAATGATGCAAAATTGTGTAAACTGTAAAATATCCAAAGTGTAATTGATCATTGACGGAAAAGTCATTGTGGCCCCATGTATCAGTACAGTCTATTCACATTAGAACACCACAACTTTGGTCTGTTTGGGCTTGACTTTCTTCACTGGCATGTGCACATCTTCATGGTCAGCACTCATATTATTGGACAACCAGTTTAGGGTCATGGTGTTTGCTGAGACAAATGTATAAACAAAGAATGATTAACAATGGTTTTAATTGGAGGTAAAACAATTAGCCGTGAACCAAAGTACTCACTTGATGCCTGGTGCTCTGGACAGTCTTTCTGAAAATGTTCCACAGAACCACAAACACGGCAGCATCCTCCTGCATATTCACATGTTGACTAATGACTCTAGTTTGACAGCAAAGGTATTTACAAACAAAACACCTGATTTTGGTTACCTTGTGCATACATTCCTTTTGGATTATCAGGACAGGAGCGTGACAAGTGTCCAGTTTGTCCACAGATGAAGCATTTTGCAAATGGATAATCACCTATCGTCAAAATAAACAGGATCACATTAGTATAAGGCAGGACTTGACTTAAGATATGCCATGTGCATAAATTTGTGAACTAAAAGGGAGCAAGAAGTGGTAGCACTAAGTATTTCTATAAATATATACATTTAAAAATATATTTTGAATTTTATAAATATATTCAAGAAAGTGTGATCAAGTTCCAATAAACTTCAGATGCGCAAAACATTTAGTGAATGAATAAAATTTGGTAAAACAATTAGTCGACTAAGCACAGCACAGCACTACATTAGTCTAGAACTCCCATGTAAGTTTGAAAAACTTTTGCACTGTGCCTCACCTAAAGCAGGGTCTACTTTAGCTCTGCACTTCTGAATTTCATGTTCAGTTGAGCCGCAACGGTAGCAAATGCCTCTGCCCATCTCCTCATCTCTGTCAGCCTCTGGACAATCTGCTAAGCCATGGCCTGGTTTTCGACAGTTAAAACAAAGCTGAAAAGAGAAGAAGAAAGATCTTTGAGTCATTACTGAGATTATCTTTCCAATCTATAAAAAACTATGGTAATCACCATTTTGTTTTTCTTGTCCTTTTGTCTTTTAATCCTTCTGTCTTCTCTCCTCTGATCTTTTTTCAAAGCAGTTTCCACCTCCTCTGTGAAATCCACTTCTTGTGGCTGTCCGCCTTTATCAGTTGCAGGTTGCAGCTGGCCACTCTGCTGGAGATACTCCATGAAGCCGTTTACATCCTCACTGACATACTCCTTTTTACGATTCAGTTTCTTTACTACAGTGCCCTGGGGCTGAGTCCTCCTCAGGTGTTCCTTTTCGGGTTTTGAAGAGTTTGTGGCGCTGCCTCTGGAGTGTGCAGCCCCTCCAGCCCCTCGCCCTGCTCCCCTCAGCTGGCTCCATGGAGTGGCCTCAGATGGTTTGTTTCGGTGGATGTTGTTAGCTCGGGCCCATCTCGTCATGGTTAAACTACACCGGTAAAAAGTTTAACAGATCAATTATTGCAAAACAGTCAACACAACAATCGTTCAACTTTAGAAGTCTACTATTTAAACGCTGATTTTATTAGACCTATTACATAAATGATGACCAAATTAACTTCATTGGACTATTCGGTAGTCTACACATCGAAAGAAAATACTTAAGGATCGCCCAACAAACGGTTATGTCATTGAATATTTATACAAGTTTCATTAAGTCTACTTACATTCCGCTCCTCGAAAACAAGCAGCTTAAATGTGTCTAAACTTAACTATTAGCTCACGTAACAATTGAACATCTGCACAATAGCAGAAAATCGGACTGCACAACATCCATTAAGTAATAGTAAAGGCAGAGTAGAATGTTAATTTTAGAGAGAATTCCTCTTCGCCATGTGCTGTTTTCACGGAAAAGCGCTCTTCTTCTACGCCGCTCCTCATGTGCAATGGATTTACGCCACACTGACCTCTACTGTTTACTGTCGGCAGATTTGGTTTGGGTGGTTTAAGTTTACCAAAAAGTGTTCCTTTGGTCAAGAGTACCATTATTCTAATATTGCGTGTAACTGTTGCAACACTTTGCATTTTAGGAAGATTACTTGTGCTCTCGCGAGCCGCCTAAAGTCAAATGGGAAGTGGCTCACACAGAAAGACGCACAGGTGAGCCTCGTTCACTCAGATAATGAGAGCAGTTCAAAGTGCTTTGACATCACCCAGACCTTGGCAAAAATGCATCTTTGGCTCTTACATTTGATTGTATATTGTGGGTGGCCTGCTCATGGTAAGATATTCACTGCTTTAATTGTAGCTATAGCATATAGTAGACATGCTGTTCTTTTTATGTTGCAGTTAAATCAGGCCCTGTAAACAGGGAAAATTACACAGGTACCAGACAATAGTCTTTCGATAATTTATTGTACAATTTCGTTTCTTCCAGTAACTTTACAATGTATTACAGAACTATTTTTTGATAAGGTCTACAAAACCTTGCAAACTATGGAAGACAGTCCTGAGACTATTGAAGGTAATTTGTCTCTGTTTTCTTCGACATATGTAACCTCTTCAGGACATTAATTAATAGTGGGATTTTCCAGAACTACAGTTAAATGATTTTCAAACAGAAGAAGGAGACATCATACCATTGGTGAGCGTGTATTTATCAATACTGCTCAATAATGAGTATCATGATTCCAAAGCATTATTTTTGCTGCTTTGCAGACTGACAGGAATGCAGTGGAGTCTATCTGGCCAATACGTGACATACCATATGTGGTTAATGCTGAGATAAGTAAGCAGAGTGACATTTGACCACTGCTGAAATTACTGTTATGTTATCTGGCCCTTCTCTAATTCCAGGTAGTCGTACAAGTGACATCGTAAGAGCAACAAAAATGATTTCTGCTAAAACTTGTTTGACGTTTCATCTGCGTACAACTGAGCCTGACTACCTACATTTTAAAGACAGTTTGGGGTATTTTCCATCTCTCAAGCATGAATTTGAACTTTTTTGAATCTTTCTGGTTCTTTAATTTAAAAAAAAAAATGTATTTATTTTTTATTTTTTAGCTGTGCATCTTATGTGGGCTTCATGGGTGGAGACCAACCAGTTTTCATTGGGTCTCTATGCAGTGTGGGAAACATTGTTCATGAACTTTTGCATTCTCTTGGCTTCTTTCATGAGCATACTCGTATGGACCGGGATAATTACATACAAATTCACAGCAACAACATCATGCCAGGTAAAAGCTACTAATTATTATGTTTGTCCTATTTAATCCAATGGATGTCCTATTTCAGTGCTCTCTACATTCTCCTCCATACAACCCTATTCACTACAATCTCAACCTTGCTACCTTTTGGTCATCTTGTCTGGCATAAATTGTACATTGCAGCTTTTATTATTTACTTTTTCTAATCTAACTAACACTTGTGATTCCTCTGCTAATAGTAATTACATGGTTTTGTGATTGTTTGAATTAAATTTTGCGCTTCAGGAGCTGAGAAGAACTTCGTTAAGCGTTCTGGCAACACCTTGAATGTCCCTTATGACACTGACTCCATACTGCACTATGGCCGGTAATGAATTAATGGGTCTGAATTTTTTTTCTCCAATTTTTCAATGCTCGAATTATTGATTTTTATTTCTTTTTCTTTGTGTGGCATTTAGAGGGTACTTTTCATCCAATGGCTTACCCACTATTGTACCCATCCATGAGACTAAAGACATGGGACAGAGAACGAAGTTGTCAAAGTTGGATATAATGAGGATTCGATTGCTTTATAGTTGTGGTATGTACAGCCAACAAGATTAGCAATTTGAAGAAATGCCATGTAATCCAATTTACCTTTATCAGATTCCACAAGAAATGTTACCGTGACCAATCATGGTAGTATAGAGTGAGTGACGTTCACAGTAAACGGCCGACTCGTGCGTCTGTCACGCCTGTTCCACAGCATTTACTAGACCCTCCACAAGGCGGTGCTGAAACACAATGTATACACCTCTGTTGATAATAAACACAATGTAAATGTCTAATAACAGAAGACGACCCTTCTTAAAAATCAGACAGCTGTAAGTTTTTTTTTTGTTTTTTTTGTCCCCTGTAACACTGATTACAGGTTAAGATGTCGTTTCATTTGTATCAGTTTGTAATGTTTTTTAGGGCCTCATAGTTTACAGATGAAATGATTTTTTAAAACATTGAAAACAATTGATTTGCACTAATAAAATATATTATAGCACATGTAAAACTATTATTTATTTTGTAAAATTCTTCCTTTACACTAACACATTTGATTTGTTTTGATTTGTATGTACTTAATCTGTGCACTCTTGGGGGCTAATCTCTGAATCAACCCAACTATGCCAGCTGTGAAATAAAAGTTTAAACAAATGTGATTTTTTTCCCCCCCTCCATTCCTCTCCATAAAACCACCATCTATTGCCAAGGTTATGTCCTCATTCTGTCATCACAATAGTAGACGTCTGCGCTTAACACACTGTTAACTTCAGTGTTTATTTGATGGCTCATATAAAGTGTAAATGTCAGCAATTTTCCGCCATTACCCAATGCATTTAATTAAATGAACATTTAGATGATAAAAGAGTTCCATTTTTAATCGTGTCGTCCGCATACACATACAATGTGTCCACATTTCCCAAGTATCACTAATAATATTGCTATTAGCTTGAAATGGAGAGAGAAATGTATAAACTTGTATCCCTTAAGCTACAACAGTTGAACAGTGTGATTAACAGTGATAACATTAGCCCAAAAGTATCCCAGTTTTATATTTTAGGTAGTTTATGAACAATCACTTCATTTAATCACTTAAAAAAAACAAAACATTGGAAGACAATTATAGGCTGTTTTTCCACTTTATGGGTCAGTGACTGTTTGCTGAATGATGTGGAAACCGATGACTGGAATGATGAGCTTCATCATCCTGTGCATGCCATTCCCCCATTTTTAGTCCCCACCGAGTCTGAGTGAGGGCAGTTTAGGTCCAGAGCCGCCGTGCGCAACGCGCGTCCTCGTTGATCCGCTAACGTCCGCACCAACTCTCCGCTTCTCTCTCACTCTCTCCTGCACACTCTACTTCTCTCTCTTCTCCACCAGAAGATCTGTCTCCAGAGTCCGAGGAGAATGACAATTCGGAATAAGCACAGATGTGGATTTACGCATACATTGGTTTCACTGATTTTGGTCATTTACAGTCTTGTGACTTTAGGGAGAAGAAACTTCTCTTTTTTGCGTTATCTCTTTCTTACATGATAGAATATTTCATTATTATCAGACACTTCTTTTTTGTGGAGAGACATGGAGATGAGTATCTCTGCTGAATATTTGAGCCTTGATTTCTGGTTTAAAATTAAGACGACAACTTTTAGGATCTGTGGGGAAATCCAAACTTGTTCATTTCAACTTCATCATTCATACTGCACAGTGAGTAGGCTGTTTATTTTCAATTCTCCCATTATTGCAATCAATTTGTTGTAATGTAGCTTGTGTCTATTTCTTGCAGAAGTTTCTCTTGTGAATTTGTCATTGGAGCTTTACAGTGCATTGGACATGCATTGTGTCCCAATTCCGAATATGCATTTTCAAAGAAACCCTGTTTATAACTTGTGAGGAACGGACCCTGTAACCATGGCAACTGTCCCAGACACACCCTGCCTTTCTGAGCTTGGGGCGCTCCTCTCCAGGAACACAAGCGTCATCTCTGGCACCCAACCCTGTAACCAGAGCACTGTGAAGATCCTTCACTACTCGCCACAAGCCACAGCCGCCATTGCCATTTCTATCACATTTATGATGATGGTGACTATTGTGGGTAACATTTTAGTCATTATTGCTGTTCTCACGTCTCGCTCCCTTAAAGGAGCTCAGAACCTGTTTTTAGTGTCTTTGGCTGCTGCAGATATTTTAGTGGCAACTCTTATAATCCCTTTCTCTTTGGCCAATGAGTTGCAGGGACACTGGGCATTCAGTTCTCTTTGGTGTGAGATCTACCTGGCGTTGGATGTCCTCTTCTGCACTTCCTCCATTGTGCACCTGTGTGCCATAGCACTTGACCGTTACCTGTCCATCTCGAGGCCTGTATCTTATGGCACAAAACGCACCCCTAAACGTATTAAGGCAGCTATTGTTATTGTTTGGCTCATATCTGCTGTAATATCATTCCCACCATTACTTACACTGGACAAGAGCGAAGGTGGTGAAGAAGTGTGTGAACTGAACGATGAGCGCTGGTATATCCTCTACTCCACTATTGGTTCTTTCTTCGCACCTTGTGTTATCATGATTCTTGTGTATATAAGAATCTATCAGATTGCCAAGAGGCATACCCGCTGTCCGCCTGGTCAAAACCACAAGCCGATATCAGGAAATGTTGCAGCCCATGAATATGTACACAGGGAAGCTGAAGCGGTACAACAGAATGGAGATAAAGAGAACATAAATGCCAGCCAACAGCAAAAGGTCCTGAGTAAGATAACTCATTTACATTCTACCCAGTCATCAAAAACTAAAATGCTTGAAAACAATACAAAGCAGGATGCTCAGCAAAATCCAAATTCAAGTAAAGCTGCGATCCAGAAATCCTCCTCCTCTCCTTCAATCCCCCAACATGACAGCCAAATCCTTTCAGCTGTTATACACAAAGACACCGAGGACAAGCCTGACAACATGTCCAGCTCTGGCTCTGAGGCGGAGTTGCAAATGGGAGTGAAAGGTAATAATGATGATGAAGAAGAGGGAAAAGAATCTGCACCAGTACCCAATGAGCAGGGTCTGGTATTTTCCAAAACCAAAGGCTTCAAAATACAAGTCCTAAACTTTGCATGCAAATACAAACACAGCATGGCCACGGAGGCTGGTTCTAAAGTGGTAGTAGAGGAGAGTCCCAACATCCAAGGCACTCCAACGTCACGGCGCAAAGCCATGGTCAACAGAGAGAAGCGTTTCACCTTTGTTCTAGCGGTGGTCATGGGGGTGTTTGTCATTTGCTGGTTTCCATTCTTCTTTACTTATTCTCTTCAGGCTGTGTGTCCAGAGACCTGCACCATTCCTAACCCCTTATTTAAGTTCTTCTTTTGGATAGGTTATTGCAACTCCTGCCTCAACCCTGTCATCTATACTATATTTAACAAGGACTTCAGGAAAGCTTTTAAGAGGATACTGTGCAGAGACACAAAGGGTACGTTCTTCTAGAAACAAGGAAGTACATCTTCTTCAGTCATTCAGCAGACTATCGTTTCAACTAATGCACATTTATGTACGTGAATAAGAAACGTACATTTATTTTTTATTGTGCGCAGTCTGTGTAACGCTAACAAAAAATTCTGAAAGCAGTAGTCAAGTGGATGAATCAATCTTCTTTAATGTTGTTTCAGGCAAGCCTGTAATTATATATACAATGACTGGAGAAGAAATTATTTGATTATATGTTGAAATCAAAGCCAAATGGATACAGGGTCTGTGTTCAGTCACTTGAAGACTATAAAACTCCGAGAGTGCCCTGTTTGTGTGGCAGCAGAAAACAGACGCCCGTGGGGCTTATTGGAAGAGAGCAAATATCACTAAGTGTTCTTGGTGGCAGACAAAAACGGCTCAGAGGAACAGGAGGTTGCATGGGGAAATGTGAGTTCAGCACCTTCACCTGCAGCTAAGGCTGGAGACATGAACACTGATGGATTTAGTTTTTAATCTTGTTTGTCTAAAGCTTGCAAACCTCTGTCAGTGTATTGCTCATTTCAGTGACTAGAAGTGTAGAGCAAAAGTGTTGAAACAGAGCCACCATGGTTGCTATAGGATTCTACACAAGTTAACACTCTTTCATTCTCATTCTTCTCAACGTGCCCTGCTGTTTACCCCTGATCACAATCCAAATCAAAAGACTGAGATGAGATGTGGCTGATGCCTGATGCAGATTGGTTGTTACTGTGCAATATTCAATAAACAAACAGGCAGAGAGATGTACAGCGTTCAATAAGTGCTTAGCAGCAATACACTGAACTCACAGAGCTGAACCTGGTGACTTTACCCTTTGCGTTCTATCTTCTTAAATCTTCAGCCAAAAAGTGTTTTAGTGTGTGTGGAAGTGGATCTCTGTATTCATCTGTTCTTCATTAGTGTAAAATCACATACTAGCTGGTGTCTGCAACAGCCTATTTGGGAACAACTTAGATCACACCAGTGTTGCATTTAAAAATGTACACAGATACAGTTTTCACATACATAACCAAATACTGTTTGCATTAGATTGATTTAACTATTTAATAAGGATATTTGCCTGCTGAGAGTTATGTTTATTAGTGTATTTTTCTACACCCACTCAGTTGTTTGTGTACTAAAATGTGAAATGGACACACAATGTTTTTTGACAGATAATGCAGACTGGAGCACAAAGTTGAGAGGATGAATGTTGTGGCCTAAGTGCACTTTCTTTGTAATTCTTGTACTCTAATTCAGTGGTTCCCAAAGTGGGGGTCGGGACCCCCCGGGGGGTCGCAAGGGATGAGCTGGGGGTCACGAGATGATTTCAAGGTCTAATTTGAATAAATATGACACTGTATTTGCTCTGTTTTTTTTTTTTTCAAATTAACTACAGTATCTTTTAGTGAAGTAGGGCCTAATGAGACAATAAAGTATTCAAATAGCCAATATTAAACCTGATTTAACATGCTTTGACACTTATTTTTATTTTTCATTTAGCTTTGGGGGTCCTGAGTCGATTGCATGGCTATTTTGGGGGTCCCGGCTAGGAAAGTTTGGGAACCCCCGCTCTAATTGCATGTTAACTAAAATGTGGACAGGGAATCTTATCTTTGTATATATGTTTTATGCATGTTGTTAAAGCCAATATACATTATGGATACATTTTTATGGATGATGATTTTATTAAATAATGCAAAAGAGTTGAAATGTTGCATGTGATTGTGAAATGAGTGAATGGCAATAAAAAGCATATTGGATTTGAGTTAATCCCTCTTCCAATAAAACAATATTAGTCATTATTTTCAAGAGATTTCTTTTGTATTTGTGAAATCATTCAGCATTATCATGTTTTGTATTTTCTCTTCACAGATGAGTCCAGTACAATGACAAAAGCAATGCCAACACACATTCCCCATTTATACTGCAGAATACCTTAAGTATGCCTCATGTAAGCAGCAGCAACCCTAACCCTAACCCTATTAGAAAGTAGTTTCAGATGAATATAGATCCCGTTTTTAATTTGTTAACACTGTAGTAACACTGTATATGACTCTGCATGGTGCTTTTATTTTGAAATGGAATCACAATAAAAAGGTTGAAAAAAGTACATGGATTAACAAAGTTTGTATTGCTGTTTTTTTCTGAGCAGTGTGTGGGAGAGCACTTGCAGAGCAAAGAATAACGGAATAATGTCATTTGCCGTTGCTGCTTTTCGTCAGAGATGTTTTTCTAGAATAAGCTTTGTCTGTCTGATGTTTACAGCCTCTGAAAAAGTAGTGGTGATTTTATTTTAAATGAAGTCAAATATCGTTTTTCTTGAGTCTAAAATATATTCAAAATTTTAACAGGAATCTGCAACATGGTGTAATTTGCCACAAACATCTTCCCATTTTAAGGGTGCGTTCACATTTGCACATTCAGCATACCAGGACTTACCCCGAAACTAAACCTGGACTTGATCAGAACTAAACAAGAACTAGGACTAGAACAAACCAAGTCCACACCAGATAACAACAAGTGTTAACACACTCTGTCAGTGCCACAGCCGCAGAATAATAAAGCATTTCAAGCATTTTTCTTCAACAAATGACTTTTGTGTAAGAAAATACAATTTGAGATTCACAAAGTGATCAGGTTCACATGCCGCCGTCACACTTCAATAAATCACATTTTAATGACTGTCTTATGTGCGTGAGTGTTTAGCATGAGATTTTGAAAACATCTTAGGAGAGATGCATAAATCATTTAGCCTAATTACATATTGATGTGTAGAGGTCAACAAAATCCCAATGCGTGGTTGTTATTTAGTTTGCAGTTTCCTGCACCTCCCATGAGACTTGTATGTGTGTATGTTACTATTTTAACTTGTGATGTGCAGGTACATGAGTCAATAATGCATGTGTTGTATGTATATATGTGATTGTATAATGTGTGTGCTTCATGCTGATTTTTCACGTCTGTGATGGACACACATATATGCATACATTTATATATATGTCTGTGTGTGCGAGTGTGTGTGTTGTGTGTGTGTGTGTGTGTGTGTGTGTGTGTGTGTGTGTGTGTGTGTGTGTGTGTGTGTGTGTGTGTGTGTGTGTGTGTGTGTGTGTGTGTGTGTGTGTGTGTGTGTGTGTGTGTGTGTGTGTGTGTGTGTGTGTGTGTGTGTGTGTGTGTGTGTGTGTGTGTGTGTGTGTGTGGATGAAGATAAAGGATTTGTGTGTGAACTGTGAATGTGTGTGTGTATTAATGTGATTGAGTTAAAACAAATAAGGAAATCCCATTAGAAAGTAGCCAGAGTGCTGGAGGCTCTGCACTGACATGGTTAAATGTCAGAGCAGATCACAGTACAAACTAATAGGATGAGAGTGCAGGGACATGCAAAAACACGCCCACACACCTTTAGCATTTCTTTATGCTATGTTAAAAGATGTCAGACCATTAGCCATAATGAATGACATAAACAGAATAGACTTTATTGTGCCATTGTTTGGGATGCACCAGTCCTCTGATACTTGGGCTTTAAGTAGCTGTTAATACCCAATATCAACCTATACCTCTGCATTTATTTTTTTAAAGGATATTCTGATACATTCAGATATATTCTGAGTTTTTTAAGCTTTATACCATGTTCTAACAATGTTCCGTCACCAAAAACATACCTGAAGTGCCATCTAGTTGCATTCATGCTGTTTTGAGGAATGTTTATTAGAAAATCCTCCCCCTCCGAGCGTCAACACGTTCTGCTGAACTTTCAGGATTTTCAGACGTATTTTCAGACGTCATACGTCACTTGTCAGAGAATCTTACAATGTTTTAAGTCCTTAAATCATCACTAAACTCGCATTTCTGATGTCTAAACACAATCACTGCTGCAGCAAATCCACACAATAACTTCTTTTCAGAGCTAACTTCACTAGATTACATATATAGCTCTGGCACCATCTGCTGTCTGGATACACTTAGTAAGTGTAATTTCATAATTTCATAGATAACACCTGTCATAGAATAAATATACAACTTTTTTTGTTTTGTTTTAAAACGTGAGATGGCAAATCTAAGGCACTAAAGAGCATGTTTAAAGGCTAACAGCAATATGAAAAATGCAGAATATTTTTCCTTCAAAACAAGGATAACATATGACAAAACTAACCTAAATGGGTTGTGCAACTATTCTTTATCCTTCAACTAATGACAGAACAACTTTATGTAAACAAAACCTCCAATATCATGTAAAAAGTCTTAATAAATCAATTTAAAGACCCAGCCAGGATATCGGCTGAACCGATATTCTGAAGTTGATACCCGATTCAACAAATCTTTATCATCATTGTATCAACACCAGTATTCAACATCAGTATCGGTGCATCCCTAGTCCTTGTCAGGTAAAAAAAAAGGTTAAAATTAGATATTTTTTTACTATTCATCTGGAAGAACAAATTCCAAGGACAGTCACTAAGACTGACTGACACTGAGATTCAGCTGTTTAATATATAATATTCAATATTTATTTCAACTGTAGTTTGTTAATTGCTGTTCACAAGTTCTTGCACTTCCATCTGGGATCTGTTTCAGATACTGTTGCTGCACCAGTGATGACTGAACCAGCTCCTCCAGAGGGATGTTCTCAGACCAGATGAGAGAGATGTAGCCCTTGTAGCATCTTCCCCAGGGCCCCCCAGGGCACCTCCCCAGGGAGGTGTCCTGGTGTGGACTAGATGCCAGACCAATTTCAGCTGGTTAAGCAGAAGCATACTCCGAGCTCCTACTGTGTGACTGAGCGCCTCACCCAATCTTTAAGGACGCCGCCAGCCACCCTGCAGAGGAATCTCATTTGGATTGCTTCTGCAATCTTGTTCTTTCGGTCATTACCCAATGTTTATAGCCATAAGTAAGAATAAGAACAGTTTGAACAATTGGTATCCATTTTGACTTAGCTCCTTCTTCATCCAACAGTCTGATATAGCGACCACATCTCAGACGCTCCACCAGTCCTGTCAATCTCACGCTCCATCTTTCCCTGAAGATACTTGAACTTTTACACTTAAAAAAATTATGTATAAAAGTACAATTTGATTTAAGAGTGAATAGTGAAGTCACCCAAAAGCATCTGGACCTGAGCGGTCAAAATTTGATTTGCTATTTTCTTATTTTGTTTT
The DNA here is from genome assembly GCA_019453435.1 of Rhinogobius similis. Classification (NCBI taxonomy): domain Eukaryota; kingdom Metazoa; phylum Chordata; class Actinopteri; order Gobiiformes; family Gobiidae; genus Rhinogobius; species Rhinogobius similis. The sequence continues at coordinate 27,612,789 of CM033619.1, read as the reverse complement.
ATCAGAATCAGAAAAAGGTTTATTGCCATTGTCTGTGTCAGTGATTGTCAGTGACTATATACAGAAATTTACAGCTGGCTTGACAGTAGTGCAAATAGATAGCTGCTTTCACACAGTGATGGAGGAGGTGAGGATGGACTCGATGATGGCCGTGTAGAACTGCACCATCATCTGCACCGGCAGCTTGGCTTTCCTCAGCTGCAGCGGGAAGTACATCCTCTGCTGGGCCTTCTTGATGATGGAGCTGATGGTCGGCTCCCACTTGAGGTCCTGAGTGATGGTGGTTCTGAGAGAGCGGAAAGAGTCCACAGTGGTGATGGGAGTCTGTCAGGGTCCACGATCATCTCCACTGTCCTCTGGGCGTTGAGCTTAGGGTTTTTGCCACTGCACCAGGACACCAGCCAGTCCACCTCCCTCCTGTAGACAGACTCATCGCTGTCCAAGATGAGTCTGATGAGGGTGTGTGCAAACTTGATGAGTTTTACAGAGTTGTGTTTGGAGGTGCAGCAGTTGGTGTACAGGGAGAAGAGCAGAGGAGAAAGTACACAGCCCTGAGGAGTTCCTGTGCTGATAGGCCGAGTGTCCGAGACATTCTTACCCAGCCAAACGCACGCCCTCCGGTCCGTCAGGAAGTCAGTGATCCACCTGCAGATGGAGTCAGGCATGTTGAGCTGAGAGAGCTTGTCCTGGAGAAGAGCAGGAGGATGGTGTTGAATGCACAGCTGAAGTCCACAAACAGGACTCTGGCGTAGGTTCCTGGGAAGTCCAGATGATGCAGGATGAAGTGGAAGGCCAAGTTGATGGCTTCGTTGGCAGAGAACTACTCCTTTAGGCGTGTACTGTACAGATCTAGCTCTTGACACCTCCTTGCTAAAGCCGTACTTTGCACCTTTGTAGCTCTCTGTTCCCAGCTCTGAAAGCTGCTTCCTTCTGTTGCCTGAGCTGCCTCAGTTTGGGTGTAAACCAGGGCTTGTCATTGTTATAAATCACCCTTGTACATGTTGGAATAATACTGTCCTCACAGAATCGTATGTATGACGTCACAGTGTCCGTGTACTCATCTAAACCATCTGTGGCATCTGAACACATCCTAGTCTATAATGTCCAAACACGCACGTAGCTTCTTCACTGCCTCCCTGGTCCACTTCTTAGAAGTCCTCACCACAGGTTTGGAAAGCTTCAGCCTCTGTGTATGTGGGGATCAGGTGAACCATGGTGTAATCTGAAAAGGCTAAGGCAACGCGGGGTATGGCTTGAAAGGCATCACTCACTGTTGTGTAATAGTGATCCAGCATGTTCTGCTCTCTGGTCGGGCATTTAATAAACTGTCTGTACTTTGGTAGTTCCTGGCTGAGATTTCCCTTGTTGAAATACCCAAGGATAATCAACAAGGACTCCACACACGGTACCCACGCTTGGTGGGATGTAAACAGCGGCCAGAATGAATGAAGCGAACTCAGACACTTTTAAATTGTGTGAAAAAGACAAGCACCCAGGAATACAAAGTGCAGCAAGTATTTTTAGTAGAACAATGATGTCCTAACATGCTTGAATGAGTAATTTCAAGTGGCACATCATGATTTTCAGATCAGATCCCAAGAGCATGTTTACATAAGAGAATCAAGGTTACAGCTCTTAATCTTGCATTTATACCGCTGTAAATCGTGCAGTCCTTCTAAAATAATGCACTTGGTATCTTGCAACTTGGTGTTCACAAAGACATAATACATGCTAAAATCTCTGGAGACAGGTTTTGGCATGTAGCAACTGCTAATGCAATTGATGCTAGTATTGTAATAGTTTGCCAAATTTCAAATATAAAACCAATTATGTTATACTTTTAGTGAGTCAATATGTATTTATTATTAAATACTAAAACCAAAGTTGGTACAGACTGATGTTCTATTGACAGTGTGGTGGTGGTATAATTCTTATCAACAGTAGAAATACCCGAAACCTGAAATAAAAGAAAAAACACACATTATCTTAATCTCTTTCCTGTAGTTACTGTGAGTGTAGTGCTTGAACTAGCATAGACAATTTCACAATTGGACATTTGACCTTTACTAGTGTGCTTTTCTTCAATTTTGGGTGTAATTTTTAAATGGTGTCTAAAATTACACCTCTTTGTATTTGTTATTTCCTCCTACTGATTTGTTTCGGACCAGCTGTTAAAGATTGCAGCCTGAAGCCTCAATGTCGCTAAAACAAAGGCCCTTCATTTGAATCTGAGCTTTTCACATCTTCCATTCCATACCGGCTGGCAGGAAAGCTGATGTGTGAGACATGAACGCTTGTGCAAATATACAACTTCATCTGCACACTGGCTCTGCTCATCTGTCACTAGCAGTTTCTATTAAACTCAAAATCACAGCCTGCTCCTACAGCTCTGCTAGAGATTTATACATGTATTATTATTTTCACATATTTTAAAATGTTTGATCCCTGTGTGCTGCTGCCACTTGGCCAAGGCACTCTTGTAAAAGAGTTTCAACAAGTTTTAAACTAAGGTCTGGCTCTCGATGTTGGGATTTTGAGGATAATCTTTCTACACAATGTATTTCTGACTAAGGTGATCACATAAAGAAGACATATTATGCTCCGGGTAATTATTATTTTAACTGTAACATACATAGATAATAATTTTGTTCATTGCAGACTTCAATATTGATCTAAAACAACTTAAAAAACAACAACAAATTCATTAATTTCCTGTTCAAAAGTACTAGGTCCCTCACAGTGGCATGTCACTGTAGCAAAAAGCTAATTTTCATTTAACTGTTTTTAATGTGGGAAAAAATAAATGTTTATGTCCTATCTGTATTTCAACTTGGAGAGACTGAAATGAAGACAATATGCACTGGAGTGTAATGAATGACAATTATGAATGATTTATACTGTATCTACTAGGTTTGATGCTTACACTCCTACAGGGAATGAGGAGTGATGCACAGGAGATGTAGAGGTGTAGGATGTGATAGGAATCTACCACTGGTGATAACACTGGTGGTAATGAAGATGAAATTGTTAATTGCTGTTCACAAGTTCTTGCACTTCCATCTGGGATCTGTTTCAGATACTGTTGCTGCACCAGTGATGACTGAACCAGCTCCTCCAGAGGGATGTTCTCAGACCAGATGAGAGAGATGTAGCCCTTGTAGCATCTTCCCCAGGGCCCCCCAGGGCAACAATGAAGATGAAAATCTGACAGAAAATTAGACTCTGCAGTAGTGGTGCTGGGGTGGAGGAGGGCTGCACGAGCTGAACTGCTGAATGGAGAGGCAGATGATTGAGTTTAAAACAGGAGAGAGCAGGGGTAATCTTCTAGACTAAAACTCCATCAAAGGCTTTACGACCCCGACCTTTTTGAAAAAACATAAAGTTTCAAGAAGTGGGCAGTGATAAGAAATGAATACCTTGAACTTGAAATACGACTTGTGAGTGAGCTAATGTTGAGGAAACACCTTGAAAACATGGTTAAAAACTCATAAAAGTACATTTGATGTAATGTCCTCTGAAGAAATGTGGCACCACAAAACCCCAGGGCAGAGGTCTGTGTAATAAATGTTTATTTTATGAGTTTTTGCCTTGGTAAATGCAAGCTGACAACGTTCAAGGTTTCAGATTTACGAGCTCATCATCTTCTCAGGCACCATTTAGCGAAAAAGGTCAGGGCTGCCTGCACTATGATATCAAATTTCACTTTTTTCACTTCGAATAATCTACTGCAGGTTCTTAAGTGAGCTTGTTCTTTTCCATAAAGATCAAATTTTATGCTATACATTTTGAAATACACCTGGACATATCCGTAATATGAACATTTACATTGGATGTTCCTGCTGGTATCCTCCTGTAATGTGGAGGAAAATAACACAAAGTATGCAGAGAAGCTCCCCTTCTCATAACACAGAAATTTACAACATCAACAACGTTTTAACTATTTAAAAAAAAACGTGTGTGGCAGAGCTGGAAGAAGCAGGACTTGAAATGTTGAGGTTCACCGACCCTTTGGGATTGGCAGAGATCAATCAGGAAGGTGTGCGTCAGAGGGACAGCTCTTGATTTATGTATGAGAGAGCGTGTAGAGGGCCAGACTGAAATGACACAGATAGTTACGATTGTAAATACATCAGATGCTAAGGTTGGGATTGCCAGGCAGGAGGGCAATGTCAGACCAAAGAGAAGACTTATGGATGCAATGTAATGACATGAAGTTAGCCGGCGGGAGAGAAGATGCTTACAGGGTTAGCTGGGGGAGAAAATGTGCTGACCCCTGAGTAGAACAGCAGTGTAAAAATGCGATACAATTAAAAGGACCACCATGAAACTTTTCTAGGTGGTCTCTGTGGTGACAGATACATTTAATACAATACAATGAAACACTCCAGGTAAAGATGTGACTTCTCCATGGAGAAAAGCGGGTCGCAGACCCTCCACCAGAAAAGTGACATAGTGCAACTTTAACTGATCAATTCACCATTGCACACATGAAACACACATGGAAATCTGAATGGACTTGTACTAAAGCTCAGAATGTATAATTATTGAAAAGCAGTGGTCAGTGCTTTGGTCTCCCAGCAAGAAGGTTCAGGGTTTGCCTCCCGGGGCAGAATATGTGCCTTTTCATGTGGAATTTGCATGTTTGTCCCGTGTGAGTATCAGGGTGCCAAACATCAAACGGCCCATGTAGAACAGTATGTATCAGGGCACTTTCGGGGGGCTATAACTGAGCTTTATGATGTGAGTAATTGCCTCCATACAAAACCTCAACAGCTCATCCAGAATGGTAATTGCAACAATGATTGTTTGTGAAACACACCAACGCAAATATGATCCGCGTCCCTCAGTAGAATCACTAAAAGCAACCGGAAAATCATTAACTGATGATGGCCATTTATTTCAGATAACTGTACAAAGGAACACATAAAGTCATCCATTAATGTCAGCCAACAGCAAGGAAATGAAAGTGGTCGACAGCATTGCCAACCACATGCTATCATGAAAGAGAAAGCAAAAAAACCCTGCCCAAAAAACACATTTTAGTTTCTGATCCAGCTAAAGATATAATAATAATAATAATAATAATAATAATAATAATAATAATAATAATAATAATAATAATAATAATAATAATAAGATAATTAAAAGTGACATTCTCTGAATGATACAGTCTTTTCAGTTTTTGAGTGAAAGGATTTCTCAGTGGTTAAACTGTAGTAGTAAACTTTAGTACTACAACTCATGCTACAAATAAATAAATACTCGGCAAAACATTTCTGTTATGAATGTGGGTCAAATCTGTCTGACATGCACATGGACTAATAATCGTCATACAAGTTTTATTCATCACAGATTGCACCTGAAACATCAAACGGATTTGGGTTATTGAACTTTTTGCCTGAGATTCAATCTATCTATTCACAGCTCAAACTAAGGTAAGCAGCTAAACTAGTAACTCTGCTGCGTAACGGTTTGTTTAAAGTGTTTTGTTTGTTTGTAAAGTATGTTCTATCTATCACTGTACGCTGTTGTTTTTCAGACTGTTGCAATGCATTGTGGTCAATATTGGCCGCTCTACAGACCAGCACTGAACACGTGGATGGATGGATGTATTAAATTAACTGTATAAGGCACACCCCCGTTGTCCGCGAGACAGACTGATTAGTGGCCGTGTGAGGTATTGCAACCCCAGTATTTGAATAAAATAGGAGGAGGAAATGTTCTTTTTAACCGTTTCTAAAGTCACAGAAATTACCGTTTTTATATTAAGTCACATCACGGTAAACATGTGTGAGCAACCTGAACGAGTACGTTGGACAAAGAAACAGAAGCAAGTGGACATGGCTAGACTAGTGATACCTGTAAGTTGTATTTTATTTCATTTCAGACACTTTCACATATGATCTAATATGAAGAATACAATTATAATCACACAAGCTAAAGCTGACACAAAAACAAGCTGTGTGATCGCTCCCATCGCTCAAAACAGTTTTTGGTACTCTGCACTGCTGTTCGGCCCGTAGGCCAACACAACAGTGAGAGGCCTGCCCCCGACAAGAAGGCGCAGAGATGTGACCCTCTTATTCACTGGGGTAAACCCCAATACTATGAGCAAGCCCGCACTATCTCACCACCTCTCCCGCCAGGCAACGCCCGCACTATCTCACCACCTCTCCCGCCAGGCAACGTCAGCGAAGTGAAGCATCCAGCCCCTCTCGAGGAGGCGGGTTCCAGAGCTCGCTCGTTCAGGCTGTGCGCAGCTCTATGGGCCCTGTGGCCCAGCTCGGAGTAAGAGCCGCTGCTCCTTCACTTCGAGAGGAGCCAGCTGAGGTGGCTCGGGCATCTTTTTCGGATTCCTCCAGGATGCCTCCCTGGGGAGGTTTTCCGGGCATGTCCCACCGGGAGGCGGCCCCAGGGAAAACCCAGGACACACTGGAGGGACTATGTCTCTCGACTGGCAAGGGAACGCCTTGGGAGCCCCCCGGAGGCGCTGGAGGAAGTGTGCATGGAAAGGGAAGTCTGAGCCTCCCTGCTCAGCCTATTGCCTCCGCGACCCGGCCCCGGACAAAGTGGATGAAAATGGATGGATGGATGTAATGAAGGGAAGATTTATTTATAGAACACAATTTGTACACAAGGAAATTCAAAGTACTTTACATAACAGAACAAAATTACATTATAATCACAAAACAGATTAATACATACAAACATACAAAATCATTACAAAAATTACTTTAAAAGGGAAGAGTGCAGATAAAAGCTTTCAGTTAAATATGCACAGCTCAGCAGAACTGTTTTTAGACTGGATTTGAACATTGTCAGAGCAGAGGCCTATTTCACATCTTCAGACAATTCCAGTTTTTCGCTGCTACTGAAATTGTCAGGGGTAAACCAAAGTGGGACCCAAAAAGCAGACAATAGATGGATGCACAATAAAGAATTATTTCTTGAAAGGAGATGCAGAGCTGAAGCAGACAGGACCAAGCAACACAGGTGAGTACTGGAGTGGCGGAGTAGAGGCAGATTGGACCGAGGAGCTAAGGCTGAGGAAAAAACAGTCCTTGATGAGCGAAGAGGAATAATATCCACTGGAAAAATCACTAGAGATTCAAAAAAGGCCTAAGTGTTCACCATGAATGTAGACTGAACTGTCAGAGCTGGAGAGGAGGAACATAGAACTATAATTAAACCTGGAAGATGAACTCAAAATGGTGCCCTATTTAACCCTATGGCGTGTGCTCATTGGCGCATAACGGCAAAAAAGTTTTTTACTCCGCATTACTGCCTGATACGGAGGCTGCCATCTTTGCTTTATGGAGGCTGCCATCTTTGCTTTAGGGACACCAGGTGACAACCATCCCCCATAATGTTTTGAGCAATGGGAGCGATCACACAGCTTGTTTTTGTTTCAGCTTTAGTTTGTGTGATTGTAATTGTATTCTTCATATTAGATCATATGTGAAAGTGTATGAAATTAAATAAAATACAACTTACAGGTATCTCTAGTCTAGCCATGTCCACTTGCTTCTGTTTCTATTGTCTGACGTGCTGGTTCACGTAAAAAAACGGTAATTTCGGTGCCTTAAGAAACGGTTAAAAAGAACATTTGCTCCTTATATTTAATTTAAATACTGAAAAGAATGAATTTTAATTTTAATACACAATTTTACTAAAAGGCTGGGCCCAAGAGGCTGCAATACCTCGCACAGCAACTAATCAATCTGACTGGCGGACAAAGAGGATGTGCCTTATCCAGTTATACATCCATGAGGAGGAACCATGCTCTTAACTGCAGCTGGTGGTTAGTGGATGTAGTGCAGGTGTGCCAGTCAGCCCAGGAACAGGAGTCATGCCCAGGAAGCTCCAAACAAGGACAGAACAGGAAGAGACAGGGAGTAAACAGGAGTGCCAAACCAGCACTGCACTATAACGCTGATTTCCCATGTTTAGTCCTGACTTTGGGCACCAGTAGGAGGCCAGGACTAAGATGATTCATATGGCACAAGTCAGAGATGTTCTTTGGTGCTTGGCCATGAACAACAAATTACCCCTAAATTGTTCAGCTGCACTTTGCACTTACTATTAAACAAAAAGATAGCAATCACAGGTCAAAGGGAACAATTTATGCTCTACCTTTCTCTCAGTGAAGCTGCTGAATACATAACTGAGAAAGTTTGCGGCTCCTCTTCCAATTGCATGCTATTCTCCACACTGGAAACAGATCAGACAGGTATCTGATCTGATGTAGAAATCTGATCTAAAACTACTGGCTTAATGTTAACTCATTATGGATTTTTAATACTAATTCGAAAGTCAAAATGCAGTTTGTCATCACAATTTGCTTTGCACAGTATGAATTCAGTGCATAACTAAGAATTTGAATCTCCACCACTTTCATCTTGTGCTTAATAAGGTGCAGGTAGAAATTAGAAACTATGCTGTAACCTGGCACAAGCATCTTACCCGTTTTAGATCAATGTTTTGTTCCTGACAAATAAACTAAACTAAATAATCTTATTTATACTCATTTATGAATGTAAATGTTATTATAGAGCAAACGCACGGCTATTGCCTTACCGCATGGTGTCATCAGAGATGAAAACTTGGATTTTCTACAATTATAACAACTTAAAATATCATGGGAAAAATAAATGACAAAATCTAAATTTAAAAGCCACGTGTACAATCCTCCATATGTTTCATCTTTTCTCAATTATACACAGCTGCTTATAGCATATATATCTTCTACAGTCACTCATATATAAGTGTAATATATATATATTTCCCCCCTCTTTCTCTCCTCTAGTGCCCCCCCCCTTTTTTTGTCTCTTTTTTTCCTCTCCCTTTCTCTGTTTTATATATATATATATTTTTTTCTTTTCTTTTCATTGCATTTATTATATTCCTCAAAACTTTTGTTGTAAATTGTTGTAAATTGTATTATTTACAACTTGAATTATAGGTATCAAAGTGGCCTTGTGGTGGGTGTCATACCTCCCCTGGTGCTGTCCCACACTTGCCCCGAACGACTTTAATGCAACACAGAAAGTAATGAAGAACACAAATAAACAATTAGTGTAGGGTAAGCGAAATGCTTATTTTAATGCATCTCACACAAAAGCAGGAAAAAAAAAACAAAAAAAAACTGAAGATATACATTTGTAAAAGGACAGGGTTGAACGGGGCATGAACGTGATGACAATCTGAGGAGGGAGGGGTTTGGGGTTATTTTTTATTTATATTTTTTTCTCTAAAGTTTGGCTAGTGGGTGGTGGTAGGGGGGGTCCCTGACCTAAGGAGCCACAGATCAAGTATTTAAAATTATTAACACATCTCCATTAATTAAAAACTACTAATATTATTTTGTTCGTAGCTATCTCTCTCCCCTTTATTTATTTATCTATTTTTATTTATATATATATATATATATATATATATATATATATATATATATATATATATATATATTTAAATTAATTAAAAAAAAAGAAAAAAATATATATATATTTTTCTTTTTTAAATTAATTTAAATTTAGATTTCTGCCCCCCAACCCCTCTCTCTTTCTCCCATTGTTACGAGCATCTCTACCCCCCCATCCCCTTCTTGTTGCTATGTCTGTGTAACCTGTCTCTCCATGTATATGTGTATGTCTCGTTTGTGCATAGTATGTTATATTGTCACTTGTCTCACTGTCTAGTTTTGTTATATGTACAGATTTGTATATTATATATCACCATAATTGTAAATATGCACGGTGTCGGCAAATTAAAAAAAAAAAAAAAAAAAAAAAGATGAAAATTAGTTAAAAATGTTGTCTGGAAAATTGTGAAGAGAAAAAGATGCAGAGTGAATAATGATGTGAGAAAGCCATTCATTACCTGAAATGCTATAGGGCAGTGGTCCTCAACCTTTTTATCACCACGGACCGGTCAACGCTTGACAATTTTACCGTGGGCCGAGAGGGGAGGGGGCGTTAATCATAATAAACGTGAATCCACTGTGTATTTGTATGCAACTTTATTAGCAGCTTCCTCGTAACACTGTGCCAATAACATGAGTATAACATCACAGTGCTGGCTTGGTGTGTGGGAATCACCTGTCGTGATAAATCCATATTTCAGGTAAGACTCCTGGTATTGTCTGTTAAAAGCTTACTTTTCCTTTAAAGTCCTAGGCTCTTGTTCTGTCTCTTCACTGGGCCTTTTCCCCTTCAAGACATCTGTTTCTTACTCATTTTGTTGCTTGTGGGTTAAATTATAGCACTCAATTGACCGAGATGTAACCGAGAGAATACGGTCATTTTTCAAAATAAAAGATTTTTCAAAATAAAAGATCGCTCAGACTCCGATAATAAATAAAACAAAAATTATTATTTGTTGTGCGGCCCGGTACCAATTGATCCACGGACTGGTACTGGTCCTTGGCCCGGGGGTTGGAGATCACTGCTATAGGGTACATTTCATTTTATTTTTTAAAATAAGACGCATAGACCAAAGAGCAGCTTGACAAGGGGCACAGGGGAAGGGAAACTTGACTGTCCAAACATCTTCGCGCTTATATAATTAGACAATAAGGTACATCATGTGAACATAAACACATTCAAATTCCGCGTGAGTGCTCATATTAGCAATATAAACTTCCCACTCACAATAAAAAATACCAAGTGGCAAGTTTGGCAAAAACAATTTCAATATTTTAGAAATTTCTCTCAAGGAAGATGAATATGCATAGGTCTACAAACACACAACGCAATCCTCAGAATGTGTTGTGTTGGTTCATGGTGGAAAGTGCAGCAGTGTGATGAAAAGGGTTCAGATTTCTTTTGGACAATGCACTTTATACACATTCTTATGTAATACCTGCCTCTTTCACACAATTCTGCTGTGGACACTGCACATTTACAATATGATCTAATGTTATGTATATCAAAAATGTTACACCACTTTCAAGCTTAGAAAGGATTTTTAGGCTTGTCTGTGTGGTACTGTTACTGTGTGCATTGCTTCATTGATTCTATGCATTAACTAAAGAGTGAAGCAATGATAGAACTAAAACGACGTTCAGTCTTTTGTAGTGGCTTGAACAGTTATCATCACAACATGTTGTACATCCATAGGCTTCAATAAACCCGATCAGAGACACCCCTTTGACTTTGAAGGAGGAATATTCACAAACACATAAAGTCAGCAAATTTTGTTTAAAATACTGATTGAATTTTAAGTAACTTTTAGCAATGGCAGCAGTGATTGTAACAGTGACTGAAGTATAAGCCTCAACCTCAGCCTTATGATGGTGCAGTTCTACACGGCCATCATCGAGTTCATCCTCACCTCCTCCATCACCGTGTGGCACAGGAGCCACAGCCAGGGACAAACAGAGACTACAGCGCATTGTGCCTCTGCTGAGAAGGTGATCGGCTGCAGCCTTCCATCTGTCCAGGACCTGTACGTCTCCAGGACTCGGGGACGAGCAGGTCGGATCACAGCTGACCCTTCTCACCCTGGACACGGACTATTTAAGCCCCTCCCCTCGGGCAGGAGGCTACGGTCCATCCAGACCAGAACCTCCCACCACAAGAACAGTTTCTTTCCCTCTGCCGTTGGACTCATGAACACTTTATAACACCTGCCACTTTAACAATATATTATATAAGAACTATCTATTTGCACTGCCACATTTGCACTGTCTGCCAACTGTACATTTCTGTATATAGTCTTAGTCTATCTATCTTAGTCTATTTTATTCTTAATTTTATGCATGTCTCTTTTATATATTTTATTATATTTTATTCATTGCTTTATGTTGCACCTTACGCCGAAGCATGTTTGTGAATTTTTGATCACTGACAATGGCAAAAAAACGTTTCTGATTCTGATTCTGAACTATTACTCATACACTTCATACCCAAGAGAAACATTTCTGTATGAATCATATCCGCGTGACAGTGCGCTTACTTTTTTCATATTGTAATATTCAGACACAAAGTGTTTCAAGGAAATTTGAGACTTTTTAGTGAAGTTGTTTTTTCTTTGAGTTGGTTCTTTGCACAAAGAGATGGGGGGAAAACTCCAGAACAAAATGTTATTGATCTTTGACTATTTTCCTTTTTCTTATGGGGCGTCCTCCGCAGTGCACTTGGAACACAGTAGAAGGCGCAATACTTTTCCTATTCCTTCACTCATGATGATGGCAGGATGGTATTTGCTCTGGTTCATGAATCTATGAGCAGAAATTCAATATTAATATGTTAGGAATGAACACAAGATTATTCAGTAAAGAGCTACTCAACAGACCCTATGTCTTTTTTCATGGAGGTATTTCACTCTTCTGTCCATAACCTGCCTCACTTGAACTGTACTGAAAAACAACGATTATTAGAAGTGCTAAGTCGTTAGGGTATCGCTTTTATTTGCCATTCTTAAACTTCAGGTCGTGTTTTTACAAATTCTATCAGGTGCGAGTCGCTCTGGTCCATCTCTTTCATCGTCCATCTTGCACAGAATTCTTAATTGACATCTTAAGGATTTTCTCTTTACACACTTCACATGAGCATTTTTCACTATAGTGCCCCCTACAGTTCATGTAAAAGTGCCAACATTTTATAATTTCCACGAAATCTTGGGCTATGATTCTAAACATCAAAATCTAAAATAAAAAAAGTAAATTACACTGGGCAACATTAAAAGCTGAACTTGATGACCAGGTCCGGGTTAATGAGTCCCAAGAACGGAGACTTAAAACCCAGGAAAGACTGGCACACCAAAAAGACTTGAAGCTCAAAGGGTTCAAACTGGCACTCAGAAACACAGAAAACAAACTCCAAGACCAGATCATGGTCTACAAAGAGATCCAGTATCTCTACAATACATCTGTGATGGACTCTGTCAGCCTGAAGCAGGAGCTTGCTGGTGCCAAACGTAAACTTTCAGAGAGGAAAGAAGCAAACGACCAGGGCAAGGCCAAAGAGCATGAGAGTCAGGTGCCGAGCGCGTCCATCAGTGAGCCTGAACACAGAAGTGCCTCCACCCTGGGGACACAGACCTGCAACATTAACTCTTCTGCTCTGAAGAACAGCAAAGACCATTGGACAGAGTAGGACGAAACATGGAGAAGCAAAGGAGGAGGTGGAAACAATAAACCACATCCATCAACTCCGACCATTGCCCTAATGAATAAAAACTAAAACGTTACTGTTTTGAGTGTGTAGTATTTATGCAGCAATGTATCGTTTCTTTATCATTTTGTGTAGATCACGAGGACCTTTCCCAAAGAGAGAGATTTCCCAAACAGCATGTTTATTGCTACTGTGTGTAGTTTAAATTCTTTTCTTTTATTTCTTTTCTTTTCTTTTTTACTGTTGAAATTATTTTCCAATCTAATTTCATATACTTACGCTGGGAAAATCTTGCAATGGATACACACGTTTAGTCTTGAACATACTTAGCCCACAGTCATTTGGAGAGGGTCCAGCAACGTAGCCTTCAGTAAAACTTGACCTTTATGCTCAGTAACATTAAAATACTCTATACTGATTCATTTACAAGACAGACCCTAGCGTCTGGGGTTACGCTGATTACCTGCACTAAGGTGTGCACGCTGCAGTGTCTGCAGTCTGGGCTCTCAGCTGGTTGGGGCACATCCCTTTTGTAAGGAGCTTAACTTTTTAGATGTTTCCCGTCTTGCTATTTTACCACATTGCGATAATGCACGTGTGTGTGATCGCTCTATTTGAAGGTGTTTGGTAGGGCAGTCATGGCGGCTCCTCTGATTGCACCCTGAGCCCGTCGTGCTGGTTAGTGTTTTGAATGAAGGTAAATCTGTTCTGTGAATTTAAGGCAGTGTATAATTGTGTCTCATGTATTGTTTTTTGTTATCTACAGGCCGCCTCTGCTGCTTAATTGTCTTTTACCCTGTCTGCTGAAGTTAGCTTGCCTCGAGTTTTTGTAGTGTTCTTTTACGTGTTAGCAATAGTGAAACCAAATCGTGTTTGATGCAATTTGAGTGTAGTTTGTGGCCTCTATATTTATCAAACTTATAGCACAAACTGCAATTTATTGCACCTTGCACTATTAGCACTTTCCAACTCATAGCACGTAGCACTAGCACTTTAGCGCCAACAGGCTAAGCCTTAACACACTGCACTTTAGCCAGCAGTATTGGGAGTTAACTACTTTGTTTTTGTGTTTTAGTTTGTTTTCTTTTTCTACGTTTTTTTGTGTGTTAATTCTCAGTTCTGCTACTAAAGGGCGTTATTGTCTGGGTTTGGGATAGGTGGGTTTTTTTAATAACGTTGAATAAAACTGTTTAATTAAACTGTAAATAAAATTCTATATTTCTGCACTTTCTGTTTTGGTCTTTGTTAATACCAGGTCTGTCCTGTTTGGTTTAAAGGTGGCCTTACCTCTCCCGGTTACGTATTTAAAAGTCTATGATTACTTTTAAGTTAAGCTCTTTGCTGTCTCCGAGTGACGGTAAATGTTGAAACAAACACTGTGATGTTTTCGTTGTGCCTCCTAATCTTTGTAAATGCTTTTGAAAAACAGAAAAGTATAGTACCATGCTGCAGTTAAACTTGAAGTCTGAGGTTCAAGTGCTGCAAGGAACAAAAACAAGGGGTTAATTTGAGTGCTGCGTCACAGAAACTAAGCAGATCTACACTGTAACAAATTACCTGTAGAATTTACAGTAAACACATGGCAAAAAAGTTGCCCGCAATATGTTGTAATGTTTCAGTTTATTGTTGTAAAATCAATTTACAGTGATTTGCAGGAATTGATTTACAGGTAGTTGTTGGGTTTTATTTTACAGCTATTTAATGGTTTTGTGAAGCTGTATAGTATATAGTATAATTATACAATGTGGCCCTGTTCTCTGAATTTACAACATTTTAGCTGACATTTTGAATTTGTTTGCAAACATTTTTTCAATAGCAGTTGTTTAACTCTTTTGTTTATAATATATAATATATATATATATATATATATATATATATATATATATATATATATATATATAGATATATATATATATAGATATATAGATATATATATATATATAATAAATAATAAATAAGTTAAAGTCTGTAAAAAGCACCCAAGACGTAAGTAGGAACAAAAATACTTTATTTAATCCTAAAATCCTAACCCAGGGTGATAAACATCAAATCGTAAATGGATATATAAAATCCTAATATGTAGCCTTCATACAGTAAGAATGTGTATAAAATGGTAATAACTGTAACTCTGTCATCTTTCTTGATTTCTGGCTGACAACACGTACAGTCTTGGTGCCACACGAGGGATTCAGACAAAACATCTGCAATCACAATGGAACACAATTGCCAATAAATACAGCAGAAGAAAGATGGATAGAATCCATCTGCAGACATGCTTATTGTTCATGGTTTTAGCTCATTCTACGTTTTCTTCAGTAAGAGTCTGCAGCTAATAAATAGGGAACATTATAACATGAGGACTGTCATTAATGATTATTTTAAAGGTTGATCAGTGATTTTCTTTTTTTTTTTTTTTTAATAGTCGACTTGTCAATTATTTCTGTTAAACATTGATACTTTTTAAACAAATGTCTAGCCAAATAAAGGTTGAAATATGCGTTTTGCACAACTGAATTTATGGCATCTGCGAATCCAACCATAAGGGGGAATGAGTGGTAAATAAGCATAGCTTAACGTGATCTTTTTACGTTACAGAATCACCAAATTAACATTATATTCTGTGGCATGTGGCCATATTTTGGCAAACACAAGCTTTTAGGGTGTATAATAATTGTAATAATATTATTCAGGTTACACTAGGTTAGTCGAACTGTCATACAGGTTAACCTTTCTTTAGCCTGCTCAATTTTCTGCAAATAATTCACAACTCACGCTAATACAGTTATGTTTGAACTAATAAGCATGACGGTGGAAACATTATGTAGAGAAATTAGTGAAATCTTACCGGTTAAAGCATGGATAAAGACAATGCAGTTTCAGAAATCCGTGTGCTAAATTACTGTAGAAACTACAGCAATTGGTTGGGAAAGCATATTGTGAAGAAAATCACTGAGGAATAGATTCAATCTCCCTTTATCTTTTTAAGCTTGTACCTCTTTACGGTCTATTTCGCACCCACTGCTTCCTGTTTATAAGTTATACTCTTTTTCTTTCTTTTTTTTTCCATTGATAAGTTACTATTCTATAATGCTCCCTCCCACCATGTGTATCCGACTTCTAAACCTACTTAGCAGGCACATTTTTCCGATATACATCGCAGATCAAAATAGCCACATAGACCTAAAGCACTTGACACAAGGTTTCATCATAGTTTTGAAAAAGTCTTAAAAAGAGAGACGCGCATATCCAAAAAACTTCTTCATAGTTGTGGTCAACTTATCTTTACAAGCCACTCTGCCAAAAAAAACTTGAATATAAATGCATGAAAAAATATGCATTTTTGCAAGATTTGGGGAACCTGACCCTGCTTAATGTAAGTGATCATGAAAAGAACTGTGCTTTAAACATTTGGACATCAGAGTTTTTCATTTAAATAATGCATGGAAAATTTAAAAAATTAATTTCTGTACAAAAGGGCTTGCCCTGCAGATGCACTGATGAGCTCACCATTTGTTTATTCTAACATTCCTCACCTCAAATATAGTTCAACCCACTGTAGCTACTTTACAAACTTAGTGGATGTTGGTGTAACACTTTGCCCTGTGGAGAACTGCCCTTGTAAGGAAGGGTCACAGAAGGTCTGGTCGGTCTGGAGGCTGGGGCCATGCCTGAGGCTACAGGGCAAGGGGGCACACATTAATAAATGACAGATGGACAGAGAAGTCCTACACAAGAAAGGAAATATGAAGAGGTGCGCTGACTTAAGTCTTAGAGTCTTGGGTGTGCCTTCATTAGATCAGCAAGAGTTGAGGATTGTGGAAGTGGGTTCATTTTGAAATTATTCAAAAGTTTTAAATGCTATTGTTAATTCATTTCATGTCAGACCATGTAACCTTAAAGTTTACCAACAAATAAACAGCTTTGATTTGGTTAACTTATCCACACAAGAACGAAAACCTATGTACATGGATTATGAACAACTGTCACAGACAGTCACAGTCTTTATACCAGTTACATTCCTGGATACATTAGATAAAGTACAGCTGATTAGCGAATGAGAAGAGCTGGAAATATCTAAAAGAAACATAAACTTACAAAGCTTTCTTGCTAAAAGCAGCTCTATTGCGGTCTGCTTTTAGCAAGAAAGCAACATAACTTCTTTGGCACAATTATCTCTCAGAATAAACAACATTGCATACAATAAAAAATCACTATATAGGAACTATAGACTGTAAGGATTTTTGGCTTTGAGCCAAGAATAACTTCATGTGAGTGTGATCTAACAAATGAAGCCCTGTCTGACAGAATGTCTACCATTTTACAACTCTTGTTGAGGGACCTTTTCCCCGAACAACACCCCTACTGGAACACATACATTACATCTGCTCCATTTATTCATGACTTTTCTGGGGCCTAGACACATGACAGGCCAGAGATGGAGGGAAAACCATTTGATATCAACATGTGCTGAGGAAAGCCTTTTATACTTTCACTGTCCCTCTGTGCCACTGAAGAAATGAGGGAAATATAAATGCAAGGACCCAGAAAATATAGACTTTTCTGAACCTTTTCATTCTGTGCCCATCAGTTTCAGCATCACAGCACCATTGTGTCACTACAAAAGGGGTTTTAAGGTGTCCATGTTCTGCCTTGTGTCATTCAAATAGCTCTCTGTGAATGATGGCCACTGCACAGCACAATTATATTTTTGTACATTGTCCTTCATTTCAATACATGTTTTGTTAGAACATCTAAAAAACTTGAAATGTACATAGTTTTTGGTAGACTTGGAGATACTAACACAAAAGATGTCAGAACACAGAAAACAGTCCGTATTTTTTCTCCATCTTGCAATAATCTTCTTTGTTGATAAACAGACAGTGGTCAAGCTGCTCCTCCAACATGTGATTCAAAAATAAAAAAGAAGCTTCATCACTGTCAATACTAATACATAGTGTCATAATTAGTTCTGAATTGTGGTTTATGTACCACAGTAGGATGCCCAGTAAGAAGGAGTATGTAAATGATGTACTCCCACACAGACACAAGAGGCCAAAAACACTCTGTACTTTGAGTGTAAGTAGGCTACACTCACACACACTCCTTCCATTTTCAACTGTGCATTTTAACTGTGTAATATTTTACTTCATAATCACTAAGTTAAAGCTGAAGTACAAAACTTTTTTTTGTCATGAATGAGTATTTCATTTTTCCCTGGATAACACGTATAGTAAAGCAGAACTTTGTGATAAACACTGTTATCTTCATTTAATATAAAACATTTGATCTAATGCAAGAAAGCACCATGTGCCTCACTATTCATAGGGTTCAGGCAAAGGATTTCTTTCTGATTTGATGGATTTTGGGATGACTTTTCCCCATTGAGAAATAATAAAGCCTCTAATGTAGAACAAACTGTCCAAACTATGGTCCAGGGGCCAAACTAATTTTTCTTGGCCCTCAGGCTTCCTGTTGAATTGGCCTGGCATATCGACGTGAAAATATCGGATAGTAGTTTATTCCTGGTGAATGCTGAGGTGATGGCTTCTATGTCCCGTTCTGTCTACAGGGGATTTGTGTGTGTGCTTCAAGGGCCACTTGCAGTTGTGTTGCTCGGTAAGAAAGTGTTATTTCTTTCTTTGAAGAATATTACTAGCCAGCTAATCAGTTTGAAAAATAACTTTGAAATGCTTCATTTATTAACATTTTAGATATATTCATTATGTTTATCTTAAAGTTTATGTCAAAAACAACTATGTTGTTATAAATACTTGGGAGAATGCAAAAAGTTAACCCACACACGTGTACATGGCTTTCGTCTTTGCGATGCGGCTTCCCTGTCTGGAAGTGGCATCCACAAACTTTCATCTTCTTGGTGAGTGGTTTCAAAGTCAAGTCCACGCAACCAGTTTGTCTCAGCCACGTTGATTGCCTGTGAGTCCCACACGGAAACTCATAAAAACCACACTCGTTCCCTTCTTTGTCCCTTTGATGATTGAATAGTCATGGCCTCCCATTCTGGATACATTTAATTAAAAAATTGATTCGTGTGAAGTAGATCGGTGCCCATATAAACAATGCCCCTTCAAATGAACTCTAAATCTCGCATACTCAACGGGGACCTGGGCATATGCAATAACAATGTGAAAGGACTCTATTCTAGGTGCAGGGTGCAGGACAGACCTGATATTAAGGCATCGGGATTGAATTTAGGTGTGGTGACACGTAAAACATCGGTAAAATGCAACTTTTTTGAATGTTTCTTGATTGATTTGTAGCCCTCCACTTTGTCTATATTTCAATATGCGGCCCTCGATGGAAAAAAAGTTTGGACACCCCTGGGCTAAACAGATCATCACCACAGTAATCTATAGTAACCAACATCCTGTTCCAGCTGCCATGTTGTTAAACTCATAGAAACTAATAGGGGGCTGGACATGGTCATAATTTTCTTTTAAATACTTTGATAATTGATAGTTGGTACCACTTTGGCCTTCACATTCCAGGCTTTCTCCAGCTATTCCTTGCACTGTGCTTTTCAGGACTGAGATGTGTGATGTTTGTCCAGGGATCTGCTATAGCCACTCTGAGTGCTCCAATCACCACAGGCCCCACTTTGGCCTTAACTGTTGTACAATTTTCTATCTTGTGCATAGTCTTAACAAGGGCACCTCCATTTCTACCATTGTTGACATTTCTGAGTGGTTAGCTCTATGTACGATGGGCGTCATCCAACTGTTACAGAATTTGTCCTTCTCTAACATTATCAGTTTCCTTGGTCAATTTGTCTCCCAGAAGTGGTATGCTTTACACTTCTCATTTTATCTCAGCCAGCTTGTCTCCAAGCCGGCCTTCTTGGCTACAACCTCTGTGTGTGGAAGCATAGTCGGGCTTGAATAGCCAATACTAGCACAATGTGTTGAGTATTCAAGTCGCCGGGTCCGGACTGATGGTAAATAAACTTCTCCTGCCTCAGACATCCAGAGTCTCCTGCCTCTCCTTACAACTCTAGGACTCGATGAGACAACACTGGTTTTTCCCTAAAACATTAACCTTTCTCCAGACCTTCTCTGAGCCCTTGGTTTCTCTAGTTTCTCGTGTTCCTTTCACCTGATGTTGCCATCACTTGGTATCACCACATCAACCACACAGTGATTACACTGCTGTTTTATGTCAAATCATAACAATGTGGTAATTGCTAATGCTAATGAGCGAATTAGCTTTAGAGTTAGATTTTTGGGCCCTATTCTTCACAATCCAAGGTCAGAAATGGATGAAAAAGGGAAAACAAGTAGGAGAACAAGGAGATAACAAGGAATTCAGTATTATATTGTTGGGAGAAATTGTTTTTGAGCTCTTCATCATAAATTGTTTATTTTTTTTACTATTAAAATGTACATTTATGGGATTTTGTTGGGAAGAGGCAGTACTTGCATATTGGTATATTCTTGAAATCTGGAATTTAATTGGACACCCATAGCCTGAATAAAGGCAAAAAAGATGAATTTTAGTGCTATTTTTATGCTATTTTTAGCTCTTTAACAAGTACTAATAGTTAGTACCCTTCATGTGTACTTTTTACTTATACTCAAGTAAAGTAGTGGCTGCAGTGCTTGTAGTTGTAATTGATTACAACTGTACTTTTAATACATTTTCAGTACTCTTTCCACCACTGTTTAATAGACCTGATTAATATTAATGTACATTCTCCAGTTCATCCTTCACAGTCAAATCCACAATAAGAAAAACAATGAAGCCAACAATCTGTGCGTGTTTACCACAGGCAAACATGGTCATAATAACTCCAAGACATTTGCTTTTCTTCTGTCCTAATTTTATACCACAAGCACAGGCTTTCTGTGGCAGAATGACCGTAGTTGCAAATACATTAGTAACTTCATTCACTACTCTGTACAGGGTTGCGGAGTGGGAGTGGGTAGGGGAGTGAGATAAATAAAATAAAAATAAACAAATAAATAAACATATGTACAAGGTATATATATCATATATGTTACAAATATTTTCAGCAATTTCAGCAAAAAAGCAAAATGAAGCAAGTCATTGAATATTAACTGTGTTGACCACATAGGCTCCCCTGCTTGTGTATGTTTGAGTGTCCAAGATTAAATGATCAGTGCTAATTTTGATCCCCCAACAATTTATTTTGTTTTAGTCTTTGGAGTTTAGTCTATCTAAAAAAATACATTAGTTATTAGTAACAATTTCCTTTTGACAAAGTCAAAATTTTAGGAATTTATTGTGTGGAAGACACAATTCGGTTAATTACGAGAGAAAAATGAAAAAGCCATGGAGAGGTAATCATTTAACATTGTATGGTAAAACAACTTTAATCAACTCTCTTGTAATACCTCAATTTGTTTATTTACTGATGACTCTTCCTTCACCAGAAAAAAAACTTTTTTAAATGTTTTGAGCAAAAAGTGTTTAAGTTTATTTGGAATAACAAACCAGACAAGATTAAAAGGCAATATATGTATAACACATTTGGAAATGGGGGTTTGAATTTAAAAAACCTTGAAATGATGAATGAATCTCTAAAAGCCTCCTGGATTGGCAAAAAGTATCATAATCCTGAGTGGATATCAAGTCAAATGTTGCATAAAACGTACAATTTTATTAAGAATAATCTGTTTCCATTTTTCCAATTGAACTCTAAACATATTGATCAATTATTTAATGAAGAATTGAACAATTTGTCATCATTTTTTAAAGACTCTCTAAAAGGTTGAATGATTGTTGAATTTTCAATATCACCCTCCAGATGGTGTTCAGGAGATTCAAAATCAACTTCTCTGGATGAACTCCAATATATTGATTGATGAGAAACCTTTTCTGTGGAATTCATGTTTGAAGAATGGTGTTGTATTTATTAATGATCTTATGGACAAAAAGGGGGATTTCTTTTTATATCAACAATTTTGTGAACGATATGGACATTGTATTGATTATTTGCAGTACAACCAATTATTATCAGCTATTCCCAGTAACTGGAAACGAATGATGAAAAACAAAACATGTAACCTATTAGTGTGTAGGCCACAGTCTAAATGCATTCGATGGCTAGCATCCATCAAAATAAACAAAAGCATATATAACTTCAATCTATACATGTCCGGTACAGCATTTTTCCCTCACAGAATCTGTACACATTGGGAAGATGAAATGAATACTCCAATTATATGGAAAAACTTTTTAAAGAATATTTATAATACAACAATTGACTCTTTTACAAGATTTTTTCAATTAAAAATATTTTATAGAATCATTGCAACAAGAAAATATCTTAAAATATGTAATATTAAGAAGGACTCAATGTGTCGCTTCTGTGGGGAGGAAGATGAAGATATAATGCATGTATTTTACTGTTGTCCTTATGTGTCAATGTTCTGGAGTTCGATTCAAAAATGGCTGATGGAATTCAGAATCAAGCTAGACATTAGTCCCATGAATATAATCCTAGGAAATCTAAAAGATCATAATTTCAATTTAGCTAACACTATTATTTTAATAGGTAAAATGTTAATATTCAAGGCAAACACAGAAGTCGATTTGTGCTTGACACATTTTAAAAACAGACTAAATCTACAATACAGAATTGAGGAAATTATAGCTATGAATAAAAATAAGTTATTTTTACATTTCAAAAAATGGGAATTAATAAGATGGGACTGAAAAAGTATGATTCTGAATTCTAAACAGTCTGTATAATTTTCCAATGTATAAAATGTTTGCTAAATGATTGAGGAACATATATGATTGTATGTCATGGGAGGAATCGATAGAACTTGAAGGGTCCAGTATTATTTGTCTGTCTTGTGTTATTTGTCAACCCATCTTGTCTTTGTTGAATTGGTTCGTATTGTCCAACTTTGTCTTGTCTTATCTTATGTTGTCTTGTCGAGTGTTTTGTCCATTTTTTTTTTATTTTATTCATTATTATTTTCATACTTGTATGTTTGTTGTTGTTGTTTTTTTGGGTTTTTTTGCTATTATAATTGAGTTTTTTTATTTTTTATCGTCATTTTAATTTAAATTGATTTCAAATTTTTTTTTCGATTATTAAGTTGTAATCTGTATTATTTTTTGTATGTTTGTTTGTGTTCTGTTACTTGTCTGTCTGGTATCAAAAATGGCACAGATGTAAGATTTGATACAAAGAGCTGAATAAAAATAGTTAATTTTCAGGTGAAAAAGATCTAAATCAAACCTTACAGTAGGACCATCTAATGTTCAATAGCGTAGATCTCTCTACCAGGAGTTGGATGTCATGGGAAAAGCAGATCGATTTCCGTGTTCCTCTGAGGAGAGAGATTAATGCGAGACCGGTAGCCTCTTGAAAGGCAGTTAAGTAGAACACTTCCCCCAAAGGAGTTTGTGCATGTCCTAATTAGCAGCTAATAGGGGACAGAGCGACATAACGCTTGTCACCTCTACATATAGACCAGCTTTTAATACATACAATATAAACACTTATGTGGGCCACAGAGAACACTTCATCTTGAATCGTCAGCTAATTATATCTGAGCTGTGTGTGTCATGTATTCACTGAAAGGGTATTATTAGAAATATGATGAAGAGCTTCACTGAACATTAATTAGAAAAAGTACTGTGCAAAAATTGTAAGTACACAGTCCCTCAGAGTCTCTTGGTTTGTCACAAAGTGGAACCTGCCTGCCATATTTTTTTCTGCTTGGACTACACATTTCACTTGGACATGGGCATAAGTAGAGGTAATAGTTAGGGCCCGAACACGAATGTGTGAGAGCCCTATTGTAACTGTAAAATTTAGAAGGAAAACGCAGAATTCAACCAGTAAACAATGATCAAAATGCAAGTTTTTAGTAACAAAAAATTTAGTTTTGTGAGCTCTAATTTTGAGTGAAAACCCCACGAAAAAATATTGAAAGACGGCTCTGGAACCTCAAAAATTGATTTACATGGGGCCAATGGGAGCCTAGCCGTGAAAAATGTCAACGTAGACAAATAAAACCAAGCATAAAAAAAGTCATGTCAGGATATGTAAAAAATAGTATTATGACCCGCTCTAAAGCCTACAGGAAGTCGGCCATATTGGATCACACCCGGGAATTAAAAAGTCACACCTGATCATCTTTTGACATCTACTCCAACAGTTTTCATCAAAAACACTTCAAACTTGGTAAAAACAGACAAAACCCATGTGGGATAAAAGATTATCTCAGTTAGATTTTAAATCGAACATTGAGCGTGGTCATGGTGATTTTTCAACAAAATGGCATTTTTAAAAAAAAGAATAAAAAACACTGTCGGATTTGAACGGATCCAGTGGAGTGCGAGTGCAGATTTGCGAGCTAGACATAATGATATGCTACTTAAGGCTCTTTCTTAAGATCCTAAGATGGCTTCTCTAGCGTCCTTCAAATTTTATTTTAAAAATCAAAAGCTGTTAGATGAATTTGTATACTTCTCAAGGTGTGGTCATAACAACCTCTTAATGAGACAGATCTTGACAGAATAAAAATCCTTGTAACTCTGGCAAACATTGTCAGATTTAGACGAACCCACTGAAGCGTTAGTGCATTCTAAAGACCTGGAGATACTCATGTATAAAGAAGACTTCTACATTTAAAAATGGCTCTCCAGTATCCCTTGTTAAGTTATAATTGGACGGCACTATCTCCAAAGTGACGGCGACAATTTAGAATCACGTCACGCCAGAGGAGATATGCAGCCCTCCCACTGAAGCGTGCCCTTCTGCGGTCGCAAGGTTTGTGAGGGCCCTTTATCACTGCTTGCAGTTTTAATTTTATTTTATTTTATACCGGA